>VNJQ01000463.1:0-19586 GCA_008042515.1 Drosophila truncata
ATTTTGTAAAACCGAATAGTCACACTGGCAATGCAGACGTTGAAAGATTCCACAACACTCTAACAGAAAAGATAAGAATTGTATACCTTGAAAACAAAGATCTATCAATCAAAGATAAAGTTAGTAAAGCTATAGAATATTATAATAACAGTTACCACTCAGCAATACAAAATACGCCAATGAATATTGAATATGGAAATTGTGACAAAAAAATTATACATAATAACATTCTAAAATATAAGGAACATTACATTACATCTTTAAATCAAACAAGAGAAAATTTTTAAGAAACCAGAAATGAAGGATATATAATAAACTATAAGTCTTTAAGACACAAAAATGAACCGAAATACAGAAAATTTAATTTAAATAATGTACACAGCGCCAACATAAAAAGAAAGAAGAAATATCAGACTTCAAATGTAACATAATCTACCATAATTGAATTCCTAACACTTATATGTATATATACGAATTGTAAAACTCAGGAGAGTCTTAATTTAAGCGATGGGGAAGTTATGTAGTCGAAGTTCTTGTTCTCTCTCTCTTCGCCTACATTTAACAGTGAGAGCTTACAAGCTCGATCTTGACAAACAAAGCTCTAAAGCTCTCTTGACTCTTTGTAAAAGCTTTAGAACACACAACTAATTGAGACGTGAACAAGACAAGAACATTCAGCGAAATAAATACTTTTATATAAACTAAAGTGATTAAAAACATTATTTATATTTAACTAAATGCTAACATACCAATGTTAACAAAACTCGCGCGACGCGGTGCACGCGGTCGGCGTCGGGCGCCCGTGTGTGTGTGGGGGTGCGCGGCGCGTCGTACGCGATCGGCTTCGGGGTGGCCAAATTTGCACTGCGTTTCGCGGGGCGCGTAGGTTTGGTTCGTTTCTCGGTGTTTTCGCTTGTCTGTCTTGCGGATCGTCTATCGAATGTATTTCTTGTCACAAATTTCGGCGGGAGCACTTGCGTCTGTTCTCGGCGGCAGCTGGTGGCGAAAGAGACCCGCGTCTGTTCTCGCTGATTGTCGCTGGCCGAAGAGATCGATTAGCGGATCCTGATCGCTGTCGTTACTCGTTCAGCTTTTGGTTCCGTGAACCAGTTCCGCGCTATCGGTTCTAGCTGGAACTTTACCTAGCTTATTATCGCCTGTTAGCCTGCGTTCAACAGGGTTCGAGCGATGGCTATTCTAACTTATAAAAATACCCTAAATCCCAAATTTATACTAATTCTTATGTATGCCTAAATATAATTATAGCTAATCTTAAACCTATTTTATTTACAATTATATACAGCGTTGTGGCGCCTCTGAAAGGGGCGTCATAGTTCAAAAATGTACTAATTTTTTAAAGGGATTTGTACGTACAACTATTAGATTGGCCTCTCCCAAGTCCCGACTTCAATATCATAATGAATGTATCGGCTTACTTAAACCCCAAATTTAATTGTGCTGCAGTGATTGTTTCTCTTGCATTTTTGCATTCCTCTTTGTGCCTCTCCCGTTTAGCCGTTGTTGCGCCGTCGCGACAGCTAAACCTTTCTAAGCTTGCTTACTCCCACTCTATTCTGCTCTCACGCTCTCCCACTCTCTCTGTGCAGCTGCACTTTTATCTTATCTATCGCTCCCTCTTATTAACGTAACAAGTAAAGTGGTAGGTCTTTACAATGACTTCTAATATCGTCTGCTTTGCTAAAACCAGCAAAAAGGTAATTTCATCAAGTGATCTCACCATCGGCTGCTGGTTGTGCGACAACATTTAGCCTGCAAAGTGCATTGGGGTTGCCGGCCGGACTGTTGATGATGTCAGGAAAAATATCGACTTGCGTTACTGTTGCGAAGCCAGTCGAGACGTTGAAAGGAAAATGTTGTCTGTCATGCGGCAGACCAAGGGCGGTTTTAAGGAGGTGTTTTCGAGTTTTCACAAAACTCATAACATGTTCCTAGCGCTTGCCAAGCAATTTTATAGCCTTAGGTTATTAAATGAGTCTCCAAGGCGCAAAAAACCTGCAACTGGAGTGCAGCATGTTGACGGATTCTTGCAACCTGCGGCGGGCTCTCGGCAACAGCCTCCCTCGGCACAGCCCTCGACCTCAGAATTAACTACCAGAATTCTTAGATCGAGTGTTAGAAAGATTCGGTTTTCGAATGTGCCGTGAGATTGATAACGGCACGACAGATACTCAGTCTGTCTTGTCAAATGCCCTTATTGCAATGCCACCTACGAAACAGATATTTGTTTCGCGGCTCTTCTCTGGTCAAACATCGGGAGATGTCATTGCCCGTATTCGAGGCAAAGTCAAAGCCGAAAATTGATAGTTAAAGTTGGAACATTTTAAATTGTCTTACGCTTGGTAAGTTTCATCTTTCATAATAAATGTCCCAAATGAGTTTTTTGGCATGATATGCTCTACCAAATTATGTTATTGTCAAAGAATATGAAGCTAAGAAAAAGAAACGGCCTGTTGGAATAACTCTTCCCAAGCCCGGTCTGACTACTGTCCCCTACGTCCTTCAACTCTGTCCAAAAATAACTAAACACCTTTCTGTCAATTTTCTATCAGTATTCAAGAGACTTACTTGTTGTTTTCTGTATTGTATTGTATTCTGAAAGTCTTGCATTCGTCTCCCATGTTACTGTGTTCACAGAAGCCGGAGATTCTAAGCTCCGAAGTCTTTCCAGCTGCGTTCACGATTTATCGGCTAGATCGGCCTATCAGGCGCGGGAGTGGGGTCCTCCTAGCGATTAACTCCACTCTATTTTTATTACATGTTCCTAAATTCCTCTTTTTTTAGAACTTCCTTTTTTCTAACCACCTGTGTAAGGAGGTGTAAGTAAAAATAAGCTAGCACGTCTGTGCTCATTAATGGTTCATTTGCAATTAATTCTTTATTCCCAAATAATTCTGGACTTAGCCTCAGTACATAATAAGGGCATGCAACTGCGCTGCCGTTGGCAGCGGCAGAAGAGCAGCCGCGTATATATATCTTATGTATAAGTTCGGGAGAGAGAGTCTTAGGTGCAATTATATATTGCACGCGGTCAGCGTGCCCAACGAAAAGGGAAGACCGCGTCCCAGTACGCTACGGAAATAGACAACATGCGTAAGCAGCTCGAAGCAGGATTAGACGCCGTTAA
Source organism: Drosophila truncata (assembly GCA_008042515.1). Classification (NCBI taxonomy): domain Eukaryota; kingdom Metazoa; phylum Arthropoda; class Insecta; order Diptera; family Drosophilidae; genus Drosophila; species Drosophila truncata. The sequence continues at coordinate 3,146 of VNJQ01000463.1, forward strand.
TGCCGAAAAATTCTCGACAAAAGAGTAGATATCGGCAATGGTCAAAAACTGTACCAATGATTCGCTTAAAATGATCTTAACAGCGGGTACATTTAGTACATTCAATGATGCAAAGGAAAAATATATACATTGCAGTACAGAAAAGGCCGGCAATTCTAACAGTCTTATTTTATAATGGGAATAATAGACGAGGTAATTATAATGCCAGAATTATAACCAAAGTTATAACAATAATAACAGAGGTCGCGGAAGCTATCGCGGCCGTGGTAATAACAGAGGCGGAGGTAACCGAAGGGGTAAACAAAGCCAAAATAACAATCAATACCAAAATGACAATAACAACCGAAATGTGCGTAATGTACAATCGGAAAACAGGGGGTCTAAGCAATCAGCAGTAAAGGTGTTTAAATTGAACCTAAATCTGAGTATTTTCATTATAACAATAAACTACAAAACAAATACAATTCTTACATTATTAATAGACACAGGTGCAGACACTTCATTGCTAAAAGACAAAGCAAATGAATATAACAACTTAAATTTCAGTAATATATCAAATATTACAGGTATTGGGCAAGGAACCATACAGGCTATAGGATCAATCGATCTTGACCTACGCATTCAGGAGGTTCTAGTGCCACATGAATTTCATGTAGTACCTGAGAATTTTCCGATACCATGCAATGGCATAATCGGTTTAGATTTCATTAAAAAATACAATTGCATATTAGAATTTTAAAGCAATCAAGACTGGTTCATAATAAGACCCAATAACTTCAATAGACAAATATTCCAATTTTACACAACTTAGATTCAAACACATTAGTATTGCCAGCTAGATGCGAAGTAATTAGACAAGTCAAATTGCTCACTAGCGAAAAAACGGTTGTAGTACCAAATCAGGAGCTACAACCGGGCATAATAATAGCAAGCACAATAGTAGATAGCGAAAATGCATTGATTCGCATAATAAATACAAATACTAAATACGCCATAATAGATGGGCATCCGCCGGGATCCCAAACTTGAATTTATCGATTATATTTCGTGCATGGTAAATAAAGCCAGGAGTATGCTGGGATTTATTAAACGGTGGTCGAAAGAATTCGATGACCCATACGTTACTAAAACTTGATATATTTCATTAGTTCGTCCTATCTTAGAATATGGATCTTGCGTTTGGAGCCCTCAGTATGGGGTCCACAGTAAACGCATTGAATCGGTTCAAAAGAACTTTTTGCTTTTCGCTTTACGCGGCTTAAACTGGGATCCTGAACAGAGATTACCCTCCTATCATAGTAGACTTCTCCTAATTAACTTACCCTCCTTAGCCAATCGTAGAATTATGCTAGGCATTACTTTTATTTATAACCTTATTCACGGCGACGTGGAAAGCACTGACTTGTTAGGTCAGCTCAATTTCCACGTACCAAGTAGAAATACTAGATCCTATATACCCTTAGTTTTGCATTGCATTGTAGAACCTCATTTAAACTGCATGAACCCTTTAAAGTACTGTGTGCAAGTTATAATGATTTGTACTCAATAATTTCACATGTAGATAGTCTTCCTAAACTAAAAACTTTAATCCTAACACACTTGGTACGCATGCAAGCAAACATTCAGGCAGCACGCCAGTAGTTCATTTCCTCGTATTCTTTTCTATATTTTCCATCGCGACTGCTAATACCTAACCCAAACAGACACGTGTCTGGTTTCATAAGGGTCACTTCAGTGTACTGACCGTAGTGCATCACTGTCTATTTATAAAAAGGAGTCCAAAGTTAACGAGAAAGCGTTAAGAGACAATTGGTGATGTTGAACGACTTTAGAAGAAAATTCCAAATTCGTTTGCAAAAAGCAATAGATGATAAAGGAGAGTTTATTTCTTATAAACTATTTTTTATTCTTAAACATTTTGACAATTCATATTAATTTTCGAACAAAATATGTTTGGTTAAAATTCTTTTGTCCCCCTAAAAAATAATAATTATTCACATTATGCGAAAAAAGTAATTGACTTATTATTTGGCCTTTACAAAGCTATAGATAGTATCTCTTAATGGATTGAAAAATGGATCCTGCCACTTACAAAATACTTTTGTCCTCTGTTGTATATAGACATGGATGCAAATACGGATATAAGTATGGTATGACCTCAGTATAGACGTAAGCGGCGGACAGTTCGGCGAATAGGGAACACCCCGACCGAACATGCTGACTGATTAATAATTCGAGAAGTGGGTGTGAGTCGCGGCGAACGGATGCCCGTGCGGGGAGCTTCTGCGCCAAATCCGTGCCGCGGTAGTGTCCTCTAGGGTATAAAGTGCTAGAAGCAGTTAGGCTGCGTGGGAGTGTAGCCTCAGGACTTACCCGTCAAGGCCCGGCTCCTGCGGCACGCGGAGGACTTCTACGCGAGATCCGGCGATAAGGACAATGTCAAGGGGTAAGAGGGGATCTTTCCGCCCCGAAACTTTCTCTACACTTTCTCTTCCGTCTCCGCACTCTCTTCTTGTTGACGAATGTGGACGCCCCCACATATTGTACCGGTCATGCCAGCTGATCAATCGATCAGCTGCCGACCAGTGCTGTGAAACAGCCGTAGCACATGGGTCTGGCAGCGCTGGCAGCGCAGGTGTGACAGCGCTGTAAGAACTGCTCCATACGGGTGCACACTAGCGCCACCCAGAACTGTTCTGTGACAGAAGCTGGGTGCTACGATCTTCAGCCAAGGATCGCTGTAAAAAGCGTATTCAAGCCCGGGCTGCTGCATGAGACTCCTTGTCAAGGAGGCGGAATCCTGCTGATTCCTGGTTGGTTGGTTGCGGTACACCGGAAATGGGGCTCTGGCGACCGAGGCGGGGCGGTATAACCCCCATCGTAGCCAAGCCGGGAGGAAATTTCCGGCCAGTGCGGGAGGCTCCGCGACGTCCTGACTTGGCCTGGAAGATCGCTACAAGCTCGGCTTAGCCCAGCTGGAGAAAATCCACGCAGCGTCTGCCCACATTTAACGGCTGCGTGGTCTGCGTCTGAGCCACAGTGGCCGGCAGCCTCAGAAACCTGGCAGAAGGTATAAAATGCGGCCTAGCATTGGGCGACAATGCAATAAATCTGGAATGTCTGAGCAAAACAAAACTACTCCAGGTGGCAGCCACAAAAGTGGAAATCCACCCGTGGGAACCCCCACGGCTAGGGCAATGATTCTGGAGGCTTTATCATTCACTCCAACACACCCTCTCGTGGCGGTGACTGACTTGGCCGCCACGTTAGGTAATGCACCAAGCCAGGATGTCAATTTGAGCCAGGGCGACTCGGCTGCTTCTAGGAAAAGCAGCCTGATAGCACGCTCCATTTATGCCGCCGGGTAGGAGTGGAGACGGCGTCCCCACTGACTCGACGAAGAGGGGAAGAGACCCGACCCAGAGGCACGCTTCCGAAAAGGCTGCACAAGGGGAGCCTACCTCTGATGCAGAGGAGGGAAAGGAGCAAAGGCTCTCTAGTGCCGAGAGCATCACGAAACTCGGGAACCTGCTGAACAAGTTCCAGAGCCTAATCCACGAGAAGAAGGTGCGCCATATAAACATGGCCATGAAGGCGATGGTGGCAGAAATGCGGAGGCTCAAGTCCGTAATCAAGCAGCCGGACGCGAAAGCAGAGGAGCCCGAGAAGCCGGGAGCTCCAGAGGCCGTGTGCTGCAAATGCGCCCAGAGCATAGCTGGCAGGAGGACCGTTGCGAGCAAGGAGCAACAGACGGCGGCCGTGCCGAAAAAGGACCGATCGGCCCAGACTGCGAAGGCAGTCCCCCTTTGCGTACTCGTTCCCAAGGGGAACAACCCGCGGTCCCAGCAGCGCCAAGAAAAGGTGCCAATAAACCGCGGCTAGCTCCTCCAGAGAGGCCCCGGGCACTGGATCAGCGGCGATAGAGGCCGGCGAAACCCACAGAGGTCGAGCCCGTAGCTACCGGGTTGCCTTGGAATAAGGTAGCCAGCAGAAAGAAGCAGCGTAGAACGCGTCCCGAAGCTGTGATAGTGGAGGCATCGGTGAGGTCGTACAGCGAAATCCTCGCGCTGGTCACGAGAAGGGAGGACAGCCAGCTGAAAGACCTCGGAGCGGCAGTCAATAAAGTGCGCCGAACGGCCAGGGGCAGCTTGCTGTTGGAGGTAGCGAGGGGCAGCACGGAGAATGCAGAGTCCATGAGGGACAGCACTGACAGATGCTGTCCTGGGCGACGCGGCGGAAGTGCGGGCCCTGACGGAGGAGTCGAAAGTGGCCGTTTTCGAAGTCCGGCACCTGGATGCCATCTCGACAGAAAGCGAGATCCGTGCCGCCTACACGAAGCAATATCAGCTCAGTGAAGGAGCGGTTAAAGTTCGGAGCCTCCGCCCTGGGTACGGGGAGTCAAAAACGGCTGTGATCAGCCTGCCATGCTCTATGGCGAAGGAGGTGCGGAAACAATGCGAGATCCGCATAGGGTGGACGAGATGCAGGGTGAGAGATCGCGAGGGTCCTCCACGTTGTTTCCGGTGCCTAGAGCTCGGCATCGCCATCCGATGCAAAAGCCTGGTGGACAGGAGCGGCTGCTGCCGCGAGGCAGGGCACAGGGTAGCAGCCTGCAGCAAGGAGCCAGTTGGTCCCAGAGCGGTGAATCATCGACCGGACAGCAGCCGGGCCAGAAACGACGGTACCGACGGTACAACTTAACTTGAATCACTGCAGAGCGGCGCAAGATCTGCTGCTGCAGATGGTGCCCGAGGTAGCGGCGGATGTAGCTATCCTGAGCGAGCCCTACATGGTGAGGGAGGGAGTGGAGTGGGCAAAATACCTTACCGGCAAGGCGGCCCTCTGGCTCTGCGGCAACGCGCAACGGCGGATGTCCAGCATTACTGGTTCTACATCTGCTATCTGGCGCCGAGCCTGACGCTAGGGGCGTTCTGCCAGATACTGGACGACCTGAGCCGCGACCTGCGCGGGTGAGGCAAAGTGATTGTCGGAGGCGACTTTAACGCCTGGGCAGAGGAATGGGGATCGTCCTCAACCAACGCCAGAGGACGAGCGGTTCTGGAGGCGTTCGCATCGACGGACGTAGTGCTGCTGAACGACGGAGTGCGGCACACTTTCGCCAGAGCAGGAGCAGCCTCGTTCATCGACCTGACCCTGGTGAGTACCTCGATCTCCCATAACGCCAGATGGAGAATCAGCGACGCCTACACAGGGAGCGACCACGAGGCAATCCTTTGCGCAGTAGGTGAGCCTGCGGGAGATACGCGCGAGGGGCCGCTTCCGACCAAGGCGTACAGACCGGACACACTGTGTACACAGGCTTTTGCCAGCGCGCTAGAGGGCATGACAGCCGAAGCGGCCGGTGGAGCCAGCAAAACGGCTAACCGGATGGCATCACTCCTGGAGCACGCTTGCGACCAGAGCATGCGTAGGAGAGGGACGTGTCGGAGGTACCAGAGGCCGGTCTTCTTGTGGAGCGACGCAATAGCCGAGCTTCAGTCCGAGTGCCTGAGCGCTCGGCGAAAGCTCACCCGTGCGCGCGGCACCGCGCGTTCGCTGAGCGGAACGAGACGTATAAAGCGGCGCGGAAGACCCTCCAAACGGCCATAAGGGATGCGAAGCGGGAATGTTTCCTGCGGCTCTACGACGAGGCAGACAACGATCCGTGGTCAAGGGACTGAAAGCGGGCAGTGCAGCTCCGTCACACCCGGTAGCCCTGGACGGCTGTTCCCGAGAGGAGAGCCGGAGGCTATGCAGCGGAACGTGAAGCGCCACCCCAATGATGCCTGCGTGATCTCAGAGGAGGAGGTGACCAGGATGGGAAGGGCGGTACGCCCCAAGAAGGCGCCAGGTCCGGACGCAGTGCCCAACAGGGCGCTGAAGCTGCCATTGCACTCCACCCGAAGGAGTACGCTTCGCTGTACTCGAAGTACCTAGCGGAGGGGACCATTCCCAAAATATGGAAGAGGCAGAAGCTGCTGCTACTCGCCTAGCCGGGTAAGCCTCCCGGGTAGCCCTCGTCTTACAGACCTATCTGTCTCACCGACACCACTGGCAAGGTGTTCGAGAAGATGATAGCAGCCAGGCTGAATGCAGCTATTGAGGAGGCCGGCGGCCTTTCTCCAAGGCATTACGGCTTCAGGAAGGGGAGGTCGACGCTGGACGCAATTGAGACGGTGGAGGAGATTGCAGGAAAGGCGATCGAGGGCTCGAGGTGGAAAGGCGATGGTGTCCTGCGGCTCTCGATGCCCGGCTAGACCACAGTCGTGGGCTTCGCCGACGATATAGCCGTGGTTGCGGTAGCGAAGGAGCGCACGGCAACGGAGGAGAAGGCCAACGCAACTATCAAGGCGATTGAAACGTGGCTCTTGCGCGCCGGCCTGGAGTTAGCGGCACAAAAGACGGAGGCGGTCCTCGAGCCGGAAATCGGTGGAAACGGCGGAAGTCAGACTCGGTGGAGCCGTTATAAAGTCGCAGAGGTGCATCAAATACCTCGGCTTCCTCTTCGACACACGGCTCCCGTTCAAGAAACACATCGAGTACGCCAGAAAGCGCTGTCGCGAATGCTGATGAACACCAGGGGGCCCAAGCAAACCGCTAGGAAGCTGCTGGCAAGCGTGGTCACCTCTCAGCTGCTGTATGCGGCGCCGGTGTGGGCTGAGGCGGTTGAGATGAGATCCTACGTGCGGGTGATCGAGGCGACCTACAGGCTGTGCGCTATACGAGTAACCAGCGCATTCCGAACGATTTCGGATGACGCTGTGGTGCTCCTTGCCGGTTTGGTGCCGTTGAGGGAGTTGGTGCGGGAGAAGACAGAGCTGCGGAACGCGCTACGCGGGCACGAAGGTCCCAATGGAGCTCTCAAGGCCGAGCTAAAGAGTGCCTCCAGAAGGAGGAGCTACGAAAGCTGGCAGGCCAAATGGGATGGCTCTCCCAAAGGGCGATGGACCCACCGGCTGATCCCCGAAATCGAGTCCTGGATGGAGAGGAAGCACGGGCAGGTCAACTTCTATCTGACCCAGGTGATGAGCGGGCATGGCTGCTTCCGCAGCTACCTCAAAAAGTTTGGACACGAGCAGGAGGACGGCTGCCCGGAGTGCGGATCCGGGATAACCGAAGACGCGGAGCACGTCTTTTTTGAGTGTCGCCGGTTCAGCGAATGGAGGGACGCGCTGGAGGCAGTAGCAGGAGCAGAAATCAGCCCGGACACACTAGTATCGCTGATGCTGGCAGAAGGCGCTGAGATCCCTGGAGAGGGCGAGAAAGGAGAGGACGGGCTAAGCGACCTTCCACTACGCGAAGCATTGCTTTGCGGCCGTACCGCGCAGTGCGGGCCCTTGCCCCGTCACTATATATCATGTATAGTTATAAGTCTCCAAAAAGTAGTCTTAAGCAAATCTAGGGAATAAACGAATACAAAAAAAAAAATATTAATAATTCCCTTTTTCCCCATACACAATTTTCACGAAGTCTCACTTGTATAGCGGATAATTGCACTTGATTTGGGTGTGTGTGTATGTGGGTGCACATAAAACTCAACCGTTGGCAAATCGATAGACAAAGAGGAAACAAAAGGGAACGGCGAGGAGTATTGCGGCGCATACAAAAAGGAAAGGGATAGAAAATTAGCAGACGCTGGAAACGAAGAGGAATGCGACACGAAAAGAAAATCTTGCAGTAGTGTGAACGATTTTAATGTGCGGATTAATACTTAAGACTGGCAGAGAGACGGAGACGGAAGAATGTCTTACTTATCTTTTTTAGTGGACCAAACGCTGAGAACTGCTGACTGAAGGGCGGAAATATACGGTTCGAAGGACCAAATCTTGAAAATAATGGGCCGCATGTAGCACAGAGAAAATCCAACGTCGCGGACGGAAATAACCCCTTGAGGCTCGAAAATGAAAACGACGATCGATAAGCTGAGCTAAACAGTGCGGGAGCGGTCCCGAGCGGCGGAAAGCGTATCAGCCGTCCCCATCTTGCCTCAAAGCGAGCGAGGAAAAACATATGTTCGCTCGGAAGTTTGTGCGCGGAGGGCCGAAATCTGGGAGAGCCAGAGAGGCTTAGCCTTTTGATGGTCGGTAGGCAGAGGCGGCGCTGGGGGCGACGCAGAGGGCCTCCTGACATGAACAAGCACTAACTACATAAAATCAAGCACAGTCCCCAGGAAAATATTGCGGTGTACTCCTTTTAAAAACCTCTGAGATGTAAGTCCTTATTTGTAACTTTTCCGGCTGGTTTGCAAAAATTTTATTGAAAATAGAGATGCGTTTAGACCATTGTGATTCAGCTCTATCTCAGCTATATATGCTAAATTTTTTCCCCGCATTGTCCCAAGACCGCATCTAAACGGGATAACTTATAACGACAATTAAATTAAAAAAGAATGCGATTAAAGAATTATAGTTATTTTTCAGTGTGCCCTTCTAGAGGCGGTCCTAAGTACTAGAAAGAACCTTGTCAACTATTACTAGGTAATATTAATCATAAATTGCATAATAAATTAAAGTATAGCATCATGGATGAACAATAATTGGAAAAACTGAACCTTTTCTTACAAGTCAAAATCTTCCTTATTGTTTGGCACAGTGTTATTTTAGATTTTTTCATGAAATTATTTTATTATTTACGCGGAAAGATATTTTGTAAGTCCTTCTTATTTATTCAAGAATTATATATGAAGTAGACATATTTTGGCTCTAAATACCTTTTAATTAATGTAGATCAATTTTTATTCAAAAACTTTAAAGCTCTTAAAAAGCTTAATAAAAAGAATTTAAATATGCCATATTTGCAATATAGAGTCCATATGTAGCAGATATCATATAGTAGTAAAAATGTGATCAGTAATTGTAAGGCCTTAAAATTGAATGGATTCAGTGCCATAACGCACTCAAAACGATACCAAAAATAAAGAAGGATACATATTTTATTTATTAGCTAATTATTTTTCCTTTTTGTTTACTTTTACCTTTTTTTTCTTGCTACTAAGTACTTGTCAAAATACTTATGCCGTGCAAAAAGTTGTAGTCCGCATGCATTCCTGTCTGTAAAAAGTGAATGCTAATAGCAAACAACATAAAATTTGGCATACATGTAGCTAAAACTAGCATCCTTGTTTTGTGAATAGTTTTAGCGCCGATATTTGGCCAGTTTAAACTATGTTACGATCATCATATTACCCATGTTACCCATCAATGACACGATGAATCCAGGACATTATTTACGTATACTGATTGATTACGCAACACTTTATCCTTCAGCAGGACAATGATTTACTATATAAGTAATTGACTTATCAGGGTCATATTTGGCCTTCGCAATCTATCTATAGCTATAGTATCTCTTAGTGAAATGTTAAATGGATCCTGCCACTTTTACAAGTATAGAGAGACACGCACTGGAATATTGAATTGAGCTTTGTCAAAATACTTTGTTGTTGTTGTATATATATATATATATATTTATATATTAACATTAATATTTAATTTGTATATGTTATGTTAATATGTTTCTGTGTGTTCACGCTTAAACCCTGATCGACACAGAGAGAGAGAGAGAGAGAATTAGAGCGCCCTCCCGCTCTAATTTAACGGCACGGTGACGCTTCTCTTTTTCTCGGCTCACTCCCCATTTTTTGAATAAGATTAAGTAAAAATTAAATTAAAGTTTTGGTACATCTGAGGCGCTGGTCCTTCGGGAAACTTACATACATATGTTATCTGTAACTTATATTATCTGTAACTATATTGGAATCAAATTGAAAATTCCAATAGTTTGCACATACATAAATACTTTTCTGGAGGGGGTGGCTTTAATCTGCAAGTCAAATCGCAATAAGAATATGGAAGACATTTCGCGTTTCAAGAAATGCGCGTCGGATGTTTATTAAGAAGTAGGTACATAGGAACTAACATACATGAAACTTCAGCTTAAATTGAGCTTAAGCGGCTTAGAAGCTCTATGTCTTGCAAGCCCGGAGGAAGAGGGAGGGAGAGAGTGTGGCCAATTTGTGGCTGAAAATGGAATTAAACTTCCTCTCGAAAATAAGCGCCCTTTTGGCTGAAAAGAGACTCCGCAAATCCAAAGAGTTTAGCATTTAAACTGTCTAAGGTATCCATGCTGAAGATTAATACTGCAAAGGAATTTAATACTTACGTCAAAATACCTTTACTTACCCAATCATTTTTGACGCAACTTTAACTATATAATATGTAAGCCCTTGTGAATACAACAGAAGTCATCTCCAAATGAAAAGAAATGAAAACCTTCCGTCTCTCTCTAACTTGCGGATTGATGCTTGATGCTCCAAAATAATAAAAACAGGAAAGGAAGTTAACTCCGGCTCGCCGAAGCTATAAAGTGGTCAAATCTAAAATTTAATGAAAATTTGTTGAGAAACAGCGGTAATATTATATGGCCATGTATGTATTAGTGTTAGACTGCATATACTGTCGACATCCAGGGCTGCTTCGATTCTAGAAGTAAAGTTTCGGCAAGAAGTTTAAGTTCGCAGAGAGATACATATCTTTATTGTTGACGACATGCCTTCATTTTCCAGTGACCTAATTGTTGATGCCCTTCTTAAATGAAAAGGTGACCTGATTGATTTAAATGTAAAGGAAATGGAAACAGCGGGATGTGTTTGTTTTTTCTATTTTTAGCTTTTGTTTATTGTCGCACACAATGTTTTATACGTATCAACTTAACACGATTCTTAAAAAAAATAAATAACAAATTTAAAAAAATAAGCGGCAAATTTAATTCACGAATAAATATATTTATGTATTTGTCGGTGCGTATGATATGTATGAGTGTATAGGCTATTGCATTAAGAGTGGACTGCTGAGTCCTGTTGGAATATTTAGAAATTGTGATGTGTTCGACTGAAGTTCTAAAAATTTGTGCGTCACACCGTAGAGTTGCTGTCGTCTAGTGTGGTCAGGTATAGAAGTGAAGGGAATTGACAAAAGGTGGAGGGCTGTTTCACATAGAACTTCAGGCGAAGCACACCGGAACACCGCTAAAGAAACAACTAATACCGTTATGTACATATTACGCTTAGCTCAAATTATTAGGTTGGCAAGAAAGTCATGTCGTTTTTTTTTAGCAATCGTTTTAAATCTAATTTATTTACGACCAATCGAGCACCAGGGTCAAACTTTTTAGTATCGTTTTATTAGGTACTATCGACGAAAATTTGGTCATTATTCGATAACATTTGTGGAAGCTATAGCAAATTAAACATGGAGGACCAAAGTGAGCATTTTCGGCATATTTTGCTTTTTTACTTCCGAAAAGGAAAAAAAGCAGTCATAGCTTGCGAAAAATTTTGCGAAGTGTACGGAAAAGATGCCATGAGTGATTGCCAATGTCAGCGCTGGTTTGCCAAATTCAGGCCTTGAGATTTTGGTGTTAAAGACGCCCCACGTTCTGGTCGACCATCGGCCGTTTTTGACGAACAAATTCAGGCTTTGCTGGATGAAAACCGGCGTTATTCAACGCGGGAACTGCCAGATAAGCTCAGTGTGTCGCATACAACGGTTGAAAACCATTTGAAGAAACTTGGCTACGTAAGCAAGCTCGATTTTTGGGTTCCGCATTACTTAAAGGAAATTCACCTAACTAAGCGTATCAACATCTGCTATTCTCTGCTGCAACGGATTAAAAACGATCCTTTTTTGAAGCGGATCATTACTGGCGACGAGAAGTGGGTTGTTTACAATAATGTCCAACAAAAAAGATTATGGAGCAAGAAAGATGAGCCAGCCCAAGCCATATCAAAGGCCGATATCCATCAGAGGAAAGTTATGCTGTCTGTTTGGTGGAATTGGAAAGGTGTGGTGCACTTTGAGCTGCTGGGACGGAATGAAACCATCAATTCAGATGTGTACTGTCGCCAGCTATCCAATTTGGCGGAAAAAATTAAGGAAAAGGAGCCGGTACTAGCTAGTCGCAAGGGTATAGTTTTTCACCATGACAACGCTAGGCCCCACACATCTTTGGTCACTCGGCAAAAATTAATGGAGCTGAATTGGGAAGTGCTACCACATCCACCTTATAGTCCGGATTTAGCACCTTCAGATTACCATTTGTTTCGCTCTCTTCAAAACTCTTTAAATGGTAAACATTTTGATTCAGATGAGGCTGTCGAAAACCACTTGTCTCGATTCTTATGCAGCTGCCCGAGAGATGGTCATTAGTGGTCAAACAAAACGGCCAATACATAATTGATTAATTCCTGAAGCCCTGATATAAATAAATCATCTTTGAAAATATTGAAAAAAAAACGACATGACTTTCTTGCCAACCCAATAGGAACAGTTCATCGCATGGTATCTGGGGATTTTTTTTCGCCCATGTCGTGGCAAAAAACACAATTACTTATATAATATAAATGGTCATTTATAAAGTCGTAGTGTTAATTTTGAAAGTCGTACAAGTCAGTTGTACAAATAAGTCAGTACAAATAAGTCATCCATAAAGTCAAACTGTTCATTTTAAAAGTGGTATAAGTCATTTAAACTTTTAAAAACCACAGTTCCTTAAGAAATTGTTTATAAATTAAAATAAGTACTGTAAATAATTTGATTTACAAGAAAAATTAAAAAAAAAAACAAGAAAGGAAGCTAACTTCGGCTCGCCGAAGTTAACATACCCTTGCAGGTGCATTTAAACTATGAAATTCAAAACGAAATTCTAACGTAATAATGAATGGCCAAATCACAAATTTGATGAAAATATGTTGAGAAACAGCCGAGTTATGGTGTTTTCTATTATTTCCCTGATAGTTCCTATGGCACCTAAAGGATTTAGTATTCAGATTTTTATGATATTAATAAAATCGAAATTCTGGAATAATAAAAAGAGGAGTATCTAGTCTCTTTGCATTTACATCAGGGGTCGGCACTATCACAATCACAAGCCAAAATTGCATATGTGTGAGTGGGTAAAGGAACGAAAACGACTTCGTCAGTTCCGTTATCAGCAACTTATTTAATTTTCTGTCCAGATATGAGAAAATAATATAGCTAGCATTTGGTTTTCTATGCAAAACCAATAGCTATTACTATAAAAATAGCTATTTTCCACTAAAAGTGGCTGGATATTGCCAGAGCTATATAATCTGACAGCCCTAATGCTTTGAGCAGCTGAGCAGAAGACATTTGCCGAGAACACACGAAGTCTTCATACTGTCTGTGTTCTGGCAGCGCTGCCGGCAGAGGCTCTGCCAGACCCATGGGTTTGTGACGCGCCGAGCCCTGATTTACATAAAGTCTTCAAACATTTTAATAAATATAATTTAATTTAATTTTTATTTTTCCTTTTAAAACAAACAAAAAAGTTGTTCCAAACAACTTAAGTTGGAAATTGTTTAGCCCATGATAAAATAAATTACCGGTTTCTAATGATGCTTCGGCTAGAATTTTGCACAGCTTGGCGAATGATATCGCGCTTCCTCAGTCTATGAGGCATTCTGCAATAATTGGTAATTCACTAAAAGCAACAAAAAAATTCTTAATTGTCTTACGTAGTTGTTAACGTTGCTGCTGTTATTGGTTTTCCCCAGCCGGCATTCTCCCACAAGATGCCTCATCTCTCCATAAGCAAAACGAGATCCAGGTGCCCTTGCTGGCTTGCGGCAGTCCTTCGCGAAGTGGCCCTTGGAGTTACAGTTCCTGCATCGCAAGTTGTTGATCTCTGCAGCTTCCGACGTCGACTTCTTTGCTGCGTAGATTCCGCCTTATTGCGAAAGGCGCACATGGCAAATGCTGACAGTATTTGTTTGAGATCGGTGAATCGCAGACGGGATTCCCTCGATGAGATGCTCGAGTAGCTCCTCCATGTCCATGTTAATAGATTGGGACATCATCAGGCTTGTCCTCAAAATACAATTCAAAACGCTCGTTCCTTTCCCATTTACTTTGCTGAAATTTCCGACGCAGTTCTGATTTGGACGCTGTTTGCCAAATGCTACGATTAGTTGTTCACATAGCTGTTTGAAAGAATCCAGCATTAATTTAGGGTGCGGCTTTTTTTTGTCACGGTGTAGATTTGACCACTTTGTGGAAGAATGTTTATTGAATGCACTTCGATTAGAGGTTTACGCCGATAGAAACGGTGGCGGCGGCCGTCCAATTTATCGGCGGCTGGCGGCGTGCGCAGTAAAAACAAAATATTTTTTTTAAATACAAGTTTCATTAATTTTTTCAATTTTTATTTATTTTCCTTATTAAACTTATATTAAACATAATAAAGAAAGAATTGATGAGAGATCATTGATTACATTTTCCCTACATTATTTAAACAAATTAAAGAGAATTCTTCTGCCAGATCATTACCTTAATTTTTTAAATTTTTAAACTAAAAAATATGAATAAACCAAAACCTAAATTAAACTTTCTTAGCATGTTTCGTAATTATCATGTATAAAAAAAATTTTATTAATATTATGAGGACTGAGCTAGACATTTACGCCACCGAACGCCGCCGCCGCCGCGACGATATTTTCGTGTTTCGGCGGCGGCGCCTTAAAAAAGACAAAAATCGGCGGCGGCGGCGACGGCGTGACTCGTCGGCGTGGCTCGGCGGCGTACATATCTAACTTCGATAGCTTTACACTTTCTCTTTATTTGTTGGTGTTGGTGTATAATAGCCACTTTAAGTGTATAATAGCCACTTTTACATCCCGCGTCCCATCACAATCTACTCTCTTAGATTTTTTTGTTCTTTTGCCATATGTAAATCCTTTTGTGTTTCATCCATCCAGTTCAAGTTTCCAGCGTAGCCCTTTTGTCACGGTCGCCATGTAGATCCTTCCCATAGATCAATAAACCATAATTTATTGATTGAGCAGCGAAGGTGCCTCTTTAACCTCTCATAAGTTTCTGGTTTTACAAAAATATCTTCAAAACTATACACAAGGCTATGTCTTGTAGCTGCGCTGCCAACATCTAAACTAAATATATGAAACTGTTCCATAAAAACAGGGAATCAGGGCACAGCCGAATCCACTAAAATGAGAAACAGCGAAGTTAGGACTTTTTCTATTATTTTCCTGATTGTTCCTATGGCAGCTATAGGATACAGTCGGCCGATTTTCATGAAATTAAAACTATAATTCTGAAATAGTATTAAGTGGCCAAATCTCAAATTTGATGAAAATATGTTAAGAAGCTGCGGAGCTATGATTTTTGTTTTATTTTCCTGATTGTTTCTATGACAGCTATAGGACATAGTCGTCCGATTTTCATGAAATTAAAAACGAAATTTTATAATAATAATTAATGGTAAAATATCAAATTTGGTGAAATTGTGTTAAAAACTGCCAGAGTTATAATTTTTTTTTTTTAATTTTAACGATCTTTCCTATGGCAGCTATATGATATAGTCGTCCGATCCGGCCCGTTCCGACATATGTACGAGCACTAAGCAAGAAATACATAGAGTAGTCAAACAGCCAAAAAAGTGCTGTCATCAGAATGGCTGAGCCTGGAACCCCAGAGCACCCGAACGATATGTCTAGAACCCCAGAGAGCGTTCGGCGTTTTCGGGATCGAAGCATTTGCTCGAACGAGAGCACAACAAGAAATCACTTCTCAGTCGCAGATAGAGCGCGGAACGATGAGCACGGTTGCGTTTCTTCGCGTTGTGCTCTCGTTTCTGTGTATGTGTGAATATGTGTACCAGCGCTCGCACGTTTGTATGCGTGTGCAAAAGTTCTTTATGCAAAGTCTTTTTCGCAGATCTCGGACGGCCACAGCTAGTGTCGCGCAGGCTCACTTGCTTATGACGTCACAGCAATATTAAGCGGCTAGCGCTTGCATTGCGAGACAAATTATTTTAGTAATCTATTATTACTACTTATTTTAATTTAAGTTTAACCAACCAGCAATTATTATTGCATTCCAAATTGTTTTAAAATATTTTTATTTGTTTCAGTACATTCGCAAATTTATAAAAAACGAAATTAATTGTAAACTAGAAAATAATAGATTTATAGCAAACATTCGGTGTTTTATTTTTTCAATTTTAAACGCGAAGAAAATTCTTAAAACTAAATTAAAAAAATAAATTAAAAATGGCAAATGATAGCTATTTTTATTACCTATTCATAGAGGTACAGATATTGGGGTTTTATTTTAAATTAAATGTAAAATAAAAGAATGACTAAAAAATGGTCAAAATTTGAGTTACATTAATATTCGGTTTTTTCTTATATAACCATGAAATAACTACTTTCTTAAGTATGGTATAATAACCATTTGTGGTTTGGAGAAAGCCAAATAAGGAGCTTTACAAAAATCTATAAGACCCACTGGGAAACTCGGCGTCGGAAGTATGATGCTTTTGGGATGCATTTCCGCAAAAGGAGCCTGTAATCCTGTCTTTATAGATGGTATTATTCACCAAGATCAGTAACTAACAATTTTCATAG
>VNJQ01000464.1:0-12340 GCA_008042515.1 Drosophila truncata
CTGGATCCCAAACTTGACTTTATCGATCATATTTCGTGCATGGTAAATAAAGCCAGGAGTATGCTGGGATTTATTAAACGGTGGTCGAAAGAATTCGATGACCCATACGTTACTAAAACTTTATATATTTCATTAGTTCGTCCTATCTTAGAATATGGATCTTGCGTTTTGAGCCCACAGTATGGGGTCCACAGTAAACGCATTGAATCGGTTCAAAAGAACTTTTTGCTTTTTGCTTTACGCGGCTTAAACTGGGATGCTGAACAGAGATTACCATCCTATCATAGTAGACTTCTCCTAATTAACTTACCCTCCTTAGCCAATCGCAGAATTATGCTAGGCATTACTTTTATTTATAACCTTATTCACGGCGACGTGGAAAGTACTGACTTGTTAGGTCAGCTCAATTTCCACGTACCGAGTAGAAACACTAGGTCCTATATACCCTTAGTTTTGCGCCATTGTAGAACCTCATTTGAACTGCATGAACCCTTTAGAGTACTGTGTGCAAGTTATAATGATTTGTACTCAATAATTTCACATGTAGATAGTCTTCCTAAACTAAAAACTTTAATCCTAACACACTTAGTACGCATGCAAGCAAACATTCAGGCAGCACGCCAGTAGCTTATTTCCTCGTATTCTTTTCTATATTTTCCATCGCGACTACTAATACCTAACCCCAACAGGCACGTGCCTGGTTTCATAAGGGCCACTTGAGTGTACTGACCGTAGTGCATCAACGTCTATTATTAGATAGACGCGAGAAATGTTGAACATTTCAGTCGCATTTTAGCTTTTAAATTAAAAAAAATATTCAGAAGATATAGCAATTTGAGTGATCTTTTGAGCAAAAAAAACGCTCAAACAATAAACATTATTTTTTCGCTCAAAAAATAAAAATTATTATTCGGGAAATAAAATAAAATTAAAAAAAAAAATAATTATTAAAATTGGCTTAATATATAAAAATCCAAAATTATTCAATCATTGCGTATCTTGAAAGATCACACCAAATGTAGCCGATTGGTATAATTACCTTTTTTATGCGACTTTTCTAAGTGTTTTTACGGTCCCTGGAAACATGGAAATTGAGCAGGCGTAGTAGGTTGGGGCTCTCCACATCACCGTGAAGAAGTTTATGTAAAAAGAAGACACCAAGCATCGTCCTACGATTACCTAGAGAAGGTAAGTTAATTAAGATAAGTATACTGGAATAAGACATCTATCTTAGGTCAGCATACCAGGATAGGCCTCGCAGGGCAAAGAGGAAAAAGTTCTTTTAGACAGATGCGGATACAATGGACTTCTAATTGAGAACTCCAGGATCTTCGTTACATAAGGAGAGTCGAATTCCTTTAACCACCTTTTAAGGAACTCAAGCATGCCTCTGGCTTTGTTAACCATACAGGAAATATGTTCGGAGAACAAAAGTTCAGGATCCAGGCGGACCCCCAGAACATCTACCATAGTTATTCTTTCCAATGAGCAGTCGTTAACCATATAAGTGGCAAACAGGTGTGTGATGCGTGAAAAAGTCATCAGTTTGCATTTAGAACTGTTGAGATGTAAAGCGTTAGCATGGCACCATGCTTGTAAGTTGTCAAGATCCAATTGTAAGTCTGAATGGCATGAACTGGCCCTATACTGCAAGCTAAGTTTAACATCATCAGCGTACATGAGTACTCTGGATTTAGTTAGAACCTGCGGCAAGTCATTGTGAGTCAATGTGAATAGCAGTGGTCCAAGGTGGCTACCCTGGTTGGTTAGAAAGTTTCTGAACAGAACGTTTTGAGTCCTGTCACATAGATAACTTGAAATCCACTTAAGAAGATCACTGGGAAACTCTATGGAATCAAGTTTCCTAACCAGAAGAGAATGATTAACCGAGTCAAAAGCTTTACTGAAGTCCGTGTAAATAACATAGGCTTGAAAGTTACGTTGGAAGCCCCTAATAACAAATGAGGTAAGTTCCAAAAGATTAGTCATGGTTGATATTCGCCTTATAAAACTATGCTGACATGGAGAGATGACGGATCTGCTTAGATGCTGCAAGTGGAGAGTGATAACATTCTCGAAAAGGTTTGGAATTGCCAATAACTTCAAGATTTCTCTGCAGCTACTGGCATCCGATTTACGTATGCACAGAGCCCGGTATTCCATCGGGACCTGGTGAATAAACTGGCGTTTAAAATAGGACTGAACATTAAGCTCGAACTGTGCATAGCGGAAGACAATATCTGTTCTGAAGTAGTAGTGGGCGAATATGTAGTTTTAAAAAACTCACCAAAAAAATAGCGGCTATTGCCTGATCAAAATTTGCTGTAGTATTCATAAGTGAACCTTACAACAAGTCAAATAATTTCTATAACACTGAGCGTTAAAAACGGTATAGCTAGACCGAGCACTAAGATAAGAGGATAAAGAAGTTTTTAAACCGGCGAGTTATATTTATTATAATGCCTAGAATTTAAATTTTTAAAGCGTGTCAGCTCTTTGTTGAACCAATTAGTTTTATTAGAGACCAACGGATAAGTTACCGGAACACATAAAGAGAAAAATGAGTTCATGGCACGGCTGTCAGAGCACATGCCAAGGTCGGACCAATTAAATTCAGATACTAGAGTGTTTAGCCTCTGATAGTCAGCTTTTCGAAAACAGCGGACTTTGTTTATTCTTCTAGTAGTTTCTGAAACTGTCCCAGTATCGATAGTCACTTCGAAAGTTGGATGGTAAGGATATTCAGGCTGCGTCATTGGAGGAACTTGATTTGGTTTACGCCTGCAGAATCGGATACAAAGCATAGATCCAGTAAGCGGTTTAAAGAATTAAATACGTGGTTAACTTGAGACAAAGATATATCAAGCAAGTCGTTAATGCTGTGCCGTAGTCGGAAGGACATTTGACACACCATCGTAAGACCAACAAGCCCCAGGTATATTGAAGTCACCTAGAGTCACTAACCAAAAAATCATCAGATACGACCTATGCAGAGATAAGGCAGGAGTCAACGGCGATTAAAACTCTGCCACCACGCTGGGAAAGTAAATTGTGTACTTGCTCGGAAGAATTTCGGAGCAGAAGATCTCCGGTTTCAACTAGGTTTCAGTTACAGTACATACAGTTTATAGAGCTTACTGCGTAAGCCCCAAGCCCCTAGTATTCTTATAGGAAAGTTGTAAGAAAGTGGTTAGTTTTTTGGGACTAAAGGTGCAGAGGTGGACACTGCGGCTTGTGACGGCCTGGGTAGAGGAACTCCCACTAGACTTCTGCATGGAGGTACCCAAAATGGGAAATGTACCTGTACAGTATTAATGAGTGTAAGTAAGTAGGTTAAAATTCTAAGTTGTACCTTTTAATGAGCACAGCAAATTGGGTATGACGTCTAGGCGCTGTACAGTGTTTTGGTGTACTGTATACTAGTGTACAGTGAGATAAACTTCATGACAGTACAGTAGGTTAGGAATAGGATTAATTTTATGTTATAATATGTTATTAATATAAGTAACTTATGTTATTAATATTAGAGTTTTTAATGTGCTAACTTCATCTAGTTTTCCTTGCAATTTTCTTTTAATTTTGAATACTGTACTCATTTCAGTGAATACTATACAGTTGTATAATATCACTCACAAGCTGTACAGTGGTGTAAAAAAGGATAAATATAGTTCTCACTTTAAGTGAGTGTTTGTCTCTGACATATAGAATACAATTTACAGTAGTTAATGAGTACAGTATTTTACTGTACACTAAATTACTCTACAGCTAAATAAAACTTAAAACAAGAAAGGAAGCTAACTTCGGCTTACCGAAGTTTATATACCCATGCAGATTACAGTTGAGCTATGTAATTATCTGGTTCGTGATCTCAGAACCATTGGATTTGGAGCTGGGACCAGGAGCTGTGGGGTGGGAGTGTGGCAGGAACTATGTTGCTGTGGCGCACACAGTTGCAGCCGACCAGCAGCAGATTTTTCGGCAAAATTTTCGAAAAAAAATTATAACTTCGCTGTTTCTCAACATATTTTCGTCAAACTTTGGACTTGGTCATTTGCTATTATTACCAGGGCACGTAATCATTATAAGTAAAAAAATAAAAATCAACCTTTAATGATTATTTATTGATTGATATATATTTTCACTGCCATTAATCATTAATTTTTGAGTTTTATTTTATCGCTCGAAGAATAATTATAATTATTTAAGCGAAAAAATATCGCTCAAAAAATAATGATTATTGTATGAGCGATATTTTTTTCACTCAGAATATCGCTCAAACTGCAATATCTCCCTTCTGAGGGGTTTCTTTTGATAAATTTTTATACGATCCTGTGAAGCAAAAGCAGATGAACCCGAAAAACATATTTGCAAATTTTAAAAATCAATATTTATATAGTTTTTTTTTAATTAAAAATAAAAATACGACTGAAATGTATAATATTCATACACATATAGCCTACTGCTTCCATTAACGAATAAGCACTAGCTGTCATATTTGTCTATGCTGGCAAAAGTAGTTCACGCCGTTCCAGCAACTCAAGTCAGCGTGAAAAGATCATTTTCGGCACTTAAATTAGTATTGACTGATTTAAGAAGCAACCTTTCTTCAGAGTCATTGCAAAAGCTGTTGTTTGTAAAATTAAATAAATCATAACATTTTAAAATTGAATTTTTGCAAAAATGTATTTTTAAGGGTTTGTCTACTTATGCTAAAAAAAAATATTTTTTAAGAATTCTCTTAGAAAATGGATTTTGCACTTTTTGCGGAAAATAATTTGAGATAATAATAATATATTTAAAAAAAAAAAAATACATTTTTTAGTAATTTTTTTAAAATTAAAAAAAACTATATAAATATTGATTTTTAAAATTTGAAAATATGTTTTTTTGGGTTCAACTGCTTTCGCTTTACAGGATCGTATAAAAATTTTTCAAAAGAAACCCCTCAGAAAGAAGTTATCGCAGTTTGAGCGATATTCTGAGTGAAAAAAATATCGCTCAAACAATAATCATTATTTTTTGAGCAATATTTTTTCGCTTAAATAATTATAATTATTCTTCGAGCGATAAAAAAAACTCAAAAATTAATGATTAAAATTTGATCAATATATAAAAAATCGGGAATTGTGTAATCATTGCGCATCTTGAAAGAGCACCCCAATTGTAGCCGATTGGTATAATTCTTTTTTTTATGTTTGATTTTTTTGTTTAAAAAAATCAAAAATAATGATTATTTACGTGCCCTGATTATTACACTATTTTGATTTAAATTTTATGACAATCGGACGACTATATCCTATAACTGCCATATGAACATAATCAAATTTGAGATTCGGCCATTCAATGTTATCTTAGAATTTCGTTTTTAATTACTGTAAGACAGGCTGCAAATAAAGCAAAACGTCTACATTCGTTGAGTTGATGTTTCAAACTGATTTATTTCCGTAAAGTCCTAACTAAGGTAGCTAACAGTAATATCGCCTAGACTCTTATTTTTAAATATCCCAACGCAGGTACAAGCGGGGAATTTCCGCTGCCCGACATCATTATCTAAAAAACCATGTAGGGACCACCCGCAGGAGGTCCTATATCGCAGGTATGCATCCTGCAGGTATGCAGGATGCTTAACAGTACGGAACTGCAGCGGTTTGATGTTAACATAGAATTCGTTTGTATATGTATATGTACATGTTCATGTGTGAACATTCTGCCAAGGGTCAGCATGATTAGGCGCACGTTTTGCAGTTACGTCGCAAACATTATTTATAATGGTTTTAAGTTTACTATAGGTATATTCTTTATTTTTAATTTTATTTATTTTAATGGCTTATAGTACATACATTTGTACTTAAAACAACGATATAGTGGACTGTATTTTTAAATTTTTTATGTATATTATATATTTTTTAATGTTATTTTTTCTTTAAACATCGATATAGTGGACTGTATTTATTAATATTTTTTTATATTTTTATTTATTTTGTTTGATCTTAATTGTTAACATTTATATGACTGGCAATGGACCGGAAAAGGTTATTGCTTGCAGTCTTTGTCTAACAGCACATTTTCGTACAACATATATTATTAAAATTATCATAATTATTAACGCAATCATTAATCCACCATGTCCGGAAATGTGATGGAAATGCAAATCTTTTAAGTTGTAATGATGTTCTTTCATGTATTTAATTTCATTATTTAATCGTTCAATTTCAACAGTATGATTTAATGTTGTTGGTCTTAGCGGATCCCAAACAATTTTTGGAACTTCATTGATATCTCCTATATATGATGTTGATAGCGTTTCCTAGCTCTCAGATTGAATATTATGATGGGCAACTAAGATCTTATCGTCGGTCCGTGCCGTACAATATGGCGCAATACTTAGTACCCCTTGCTGAGGCAGGTCAAATAACTGTATTTGAAAGCCAGTCTGACATTGGTATTGATAGGAACTTTAAACAACCAACTACTTTTCTTTACCAACTCTACCCAGTATCTTTTAAAATCCACGATTTGTTTATAAATACAATTCACAGCTCTATTTGGCTTTAGCGGCTGATTCTCACATGCGTTGTCATTCGCAGAATTCCATGGCCAACTTCCGTTGCATATCCTTTTATTCGGTTGCCATTTCTGGCATTGATTTAAGGTTGCTTCAGTCATTATGTGATAAGAATCAATCTCAAAATTATAAATTAAATATTCGGATGTTGTATGCATCATGATCATCTGATCTTCATTCCTAATTGGTACCGGAATGAGTCTGAATAATTTAGACGGATGCCTACTAAACAGAGGCACCTTAGCGCTAATGATTAGTTTGTCGTCGATAAACAATCCCCTGGCTGTTAACAGAGTATATACTTCCTTAAGCTCTGTCCCTGACCGTTTCCCCGGAATTATTAGATTTTCCGAAAGACTTTCCTGACTTTCTCCTTTTTCAGTTGGTTTGGCCGAAGAATATTTGTATTAGCCGACCATGATTAATATCGATTAAAAGGCTAATTATACCTGCCTGCACCATTTCACCTTCCCCAATCACGGAGTTCAGTTGTTTTGTTATCATAAAGAACTTTATCGATTCCTTATAGACATAATAATTTTCTTAAAGAACTTCCGTCATGTTCTCAATTCTAACTTGCATACGCCTAAAATTTGCGTTAACGTCTTCGGTTGTTCTTTTTAATAAATTAGTAGTTGAATCAACCACTGATGTTTGCTTCTGAACTAGTTTATCTATATTATTCTGGTTGTCTAATAAATTCTTCATATTTTCTTCTAATTGTTCTCTGTCATCCTCATCCATAATGCCAATTAAAATATGATATAATGAACCCATAAACTCGAACGGGGCACGCTTGCTTATGGATCTTGGCTGCATCATAAATAATTTATTGTTGTCTTCTAGTTCCGATAATTGACTTTGCATTTTTTCCAAAACTAGACTACATTTTTCTTCCAAGCTATGAAGCCTTTCACAAACCTTTCTCATCCCCTTTATGAGCGCATTACCTTTGAAATATGGATCCATTTTATAATAGATCACTAAATTCCAAGAAATATAGTCGTCGGTGTAGCACTTGATAACTGGCAAAGCGAAGTAAGCAACATCAATATTATCATACTGCCTGACTTCGACAATCTAGGAGATACTCTTCTTTTAGTATCTGCGATCGGAATTTGTACAGCGTCATCTGCTTCTTGTACACCAATTAATGGGCAAGTCTTTGTAACTGGTCGCTTGACGCTTCTGGGGTTTTGACTTTGACTACCCTAACTCTATTGTCCTTGCCTTTGTAAGCTTCTTCTACCTTTGCCATTGGCCATCTGGCTGGGTGGCAATTTTCATCCTTCAAGAGTACTACTTGCCCTGTTTCAATATTCGGGATATTTTTTTTTCCATTTATACCTCTGTTGCAAGGTATGTAAGTAGTCCTCCTTCCATTTCCTCCAAAAATCTCTTTTGATTTTTTGGATTAATTTCCAACTATCTAAATCACCTATTTTCTGGTTATCATTAATAGGTTCGATTATTGATTGTGATTCGGCGTTAGAACTTCATTATCCTCTATATCATTATCTGATAGATACAGGGGTCGTGAGTTTAACACTCCCTCTATTTGGCACAGCAAGGTTGACATCTCTTCGTATGTCAATATACTATCTCCAATCACTCGTTTTAAATGGTATTTCATAGATTTTACGCCGGCCTCCCAGATACCTCCAAAGTGAGGTCCTGCCAGGTGGATAAAATGCCACTCAATCCCTTCTTTCTCGAGTTGAGATGCAACTACAGAATTTTCTTGTATTGTCTTTGCCAGTTCTTCATCTAACTTTCTTGCTGCACCCACAAAATTTGTTCCATTGTCGGAATAGATATTTTCCTTTTCTTGCAATAAATCTCCTGAGTGCTGCTAAGAAGGCGTCAGAAGTTAAATCACTTACAATTTCCAAGTGTATCGCCTTTGTTGCCATACACACAAATACCGCTACATATCCTTTGTATGTTTTCTGACCTCTATTTTTGGAACATCTTATATAGTAAGGCCCCGCGTAATTAATTTCTGTATTTATAAATGGGTATGCCATTGTTATTTGGGTAAATTTCCCATTACTCGTTTTGCGGTAATATGGCGATATCTTGCACATTTCGTGCATTCATTTAATTTTTTCTTTAGGGGATTCCTTAATACAAAGATCCAATATTTTCGCTGAATATGTGTTCTCATTAAATTTATTCCGCTATGCAGGGTTTCCTTATGAGCATTTTCTATAATTAACGACGAAATGTGACCTTTATCGATAATAATTGGATGTTTCACTTCGAATCTGGCATTGGAATTTAGTAATCTGCCGTCTACTCTGATAATATTATTTTGATTTTGGAATTAATTTTAATTTCTTTTCTGTTAAGCAAACAGTTGAGCTCTGAGCCAAATTGAAATTCTTGCTCTTTTTTACTTATTATTGTTTCTGCGTACTGTAATTCCTTAGCTGTTATGCAACTCGGATAAGATTTATTTCTTGTTTTTATATTAACAAATCGAATTATGTAACACATTATTCTTTTTAATTTGTGAATACATGAATAATTTCCCAAAAGGTTATAAATAATATCCCTATCGGCTGTCAAAATTGTATTGACACTTATTTCTTCTTCTTCAGCATTTGATTGATGTGGCCAATTCTCTTTTGATTCTTTCAGCCAACTTGGTCCATTCCACCAAAGATCAAAATTAATTAACTCGCTTGAGGGGATTCCTCTTGAAGCCGCGTCAGCTGGATTATCTTCAGATCTTACGTGATTCCATTCTACTTCTGTATACTTTCGAATGTCGTCGGTCCTATGCTTAATAAATTTGATTTTGCTTTGACCACCTTTGATCCAACTCCACTCCATGCGTATATTTTAGCCGCATTATCAATTGACTCCTTAATTTTTCGTAGTAGCTTATTAAGAAGATGAGCAGCGCATAGCTCTAGTTTCGGAATCGTTTTCCAATTTTTAATTGGGTTTACCCTGCTTTTGCTAGCTACTATCGTAACCAGCTTTCCTACTTTTGCATATACTAGCCAGAGTTTTTGTATAAAGAGCTTCCCTGTAATTGTTACATTACATCATCATCATTTTTGATAAAATTGAGAGAACAGTACGTTTATTTTCTTTTTTTGTACTCCCTAAGTTGACCTCAAACTTAAAGTCTTCTTTTTGGGGTTCCCATTGAAGTCCCAATGTTTTCACGGACTCATTATCTTTGATAGATATTATCTTGTTGTCCCCTGTATCTTCTACAAATTCTACAATAATATCTCTGGTTTGTTCGAAATCAATTTTCTTAAATTCAGATTAACTGACATGAATTCGCGAGAAATATTTTGTATTATATTTATTGCTTCTTCTATCGAATTGGCACCTGTCATGAGATCGTCAGTATTAAAGTCGTTTCTAATTATCTTTCCGAGTGTTTCATTTTTGCATTTATCGGCAATGTCTACTAGAACTCTAGTAGCTAAATATGAAGCAGATGCAGTCCCATATGTTATTGTTTTTAATTTATAAGACTTTATTTTATCATTGGGAGAATCTCTCCACAATATATATTGATATTCCTGATCGTTTTCATCAATGAATATCTGCCGGTACATTTTTTCGATGTCCGCTGATATGACGAATTCCCATTTACGCCAATTTAAAATTATGTTAAAAATATCTTTTTGAACTCGGGGTCCAATCCACATAATGTTTTATTGTTAGTAGTTTTAGCCGAAGCGTCAAATACTACTCTCAATTTAGTGGTTAAGCTGGAATCCCTAAGTACGGCTCGATGAGGTAAGTAATATTTTCCCTCTTTCTTTGATTCGATCATATGACCGAGATCCATATATTCCGTCATAAACTTTTTGTAAGCATCTCTTAATTTTTCATTTCGCTGAAATTTATTTTCCATGTTAATGAGCCGTGCCATTGCTTGTGGCTTTGATTCCCCTAAGGATGTATCGTCCTTAAATGGAATCCTAACAATATATCTACCCATTGAATCTTTCGTGGTAGTTTTAATAAAATTGTTTTCGAAAAATTCGGTTTCTATATCATTGTTGTCATCCTTTTCTAATTCCCAAAATCTCTCCAAATCTTTGGACTCGATCATGGTTGCAACTCTCGTATTGTTGCCTTTAGATCTTGTGCAGCCTGACACAATCCAAACGAATTCTGCATTTTGACCTAGGAGTCCGTCCATTTTCTTTAACCCACTTTTAAAAATGTGAGCATATAAATTTGCTCCTATAATAAGGTCCATTCTACCTGGCTTATTAAATTCTGGATCAGCAAACCGGAATTTATTCCACCTGGAAGTGTATATATTTAATAATTGAACTGGTAGTGCCTTCATCAACTTTGGAAGAATAATCGCATCTACTGTCAAATTACCTTTGCTTTCATTTCTCTTAATTTGCAAATTCACTTTATGCTTAGAAATGCATTTTTAGTGGAGGAAACAACACTAATTTGTGTATAACTTTTAATTCTAGGTAATTGCAAAATTTGTGAAGCTTCCCCAGATATAATTGTACTTTGCGACACACTGTCAATCAAAGCTCTTAATATCTCAAACACCCCATTCCTTGATTTTACTTGGACCAGGGCAGTGGCTAATAACGCTTGCTCTGTTGTCCTACAGGTATTCACTTTTTCCTGTTTATGCCCTGTAAAGTGAAGTAATGTAATGGTGGGGCTTGTTACAAGTCAAAGAAAGTTGCTCGCTTGTACATTTTTTATCAAATGAATGCCTAAGACATCTCAGGCAAATACGATTTTTTCTTGCCCAGTCAGACCTTTCTGCTACGCTCAATATTTTAAATTTATGGCAATTAAATAATGCCCCGGTAACTTGCAACACGCACAATTTTCACTATAATTTTTGTGAGAAGTAATATTTGTTACAATTTTCTTAACAGGTTTGTTTTCCTGTGAAAATGAAGAAATTGAATTGAGCCTTTGTTCTAAAAAGTCCATGACATCAGACAGTGACTGAATTTCTTTAGTCTTTTTTACATGGCTTTCGTAAAGATTAATTTACTCCTTGTTCAATTGTCGAAGGATAATATGCGCAAAAATTGCATCCACATCTTCGGACAATTGTGCCTTTAGTTTTATTAGATTTTTATACCCTTGCAGGGTATTATAGTTTCAGTCAGAAGTTTGCAACGCAGTGAAGGAGACATCTCCGACCCTATAAAGTATATATATTCTTGATCAGCATCAACAGCCGAGTCGATCTAGCCATGTCCGTCTGTCCGTCTGTCCGTCTGTCTGTCCGTTTCTACGCAAACTAGTCCCTCAGTTTTAAAGCTATCTGAATGAAACTTTGCAGTTAGTCTTCTATATACTCTCACTCGTAAATATGTCGGAACGGGCCGGATCAGACAACTATATCATATAGCTGCCATAGTTCCTAAAACTCTCGAAAAAAAATTATAACTTTGTCAGTTTTCAACAAAACTCCACCAAATTTGATATTTGGCCATCAATTATTAATTTAGAATTTCGGTTTTAATTTCATGAAAATCGGACGACTATATCCTATAGCTCTCATAGGAACAATCAGAAAAATAATAAAAAAAATCATAACTTCGCTGTTTCTTAACATATTTTCATCAAATTTGAGATTTGGCCACTTAATATTCTTTCAGAATTTTACTTTTAATTTCATGAAAATCGGCCGACTATATCCTATAGCTGCCATAGGAACAATCAGGAAAATAATAGAAAATATCCTAACTTCGCTGTTTCTCAACATATTTTCATCAAATTTGAGATTTGGCCACTTAATATTGT
>VNJQ01000471.1:0-27630 GCA_008042515.1 Drosophila truncata
GGGACCCTAACATAAAGCTTACGAGCACCGAATGGAAGGATCTTAAAACACTTGTTGAAATTCTGGAGCCAGCTTTCATTGCCACCCAGAAATTGCAGAGCACCCAACTATATATGGATGATTTCTACAAGCTGTGGTTAGAGCTAAAACTTACGGTTGGGGCAATAAGGCATGAGAATGGCAGTGTCTTAAAGGCGTGCATCGAAGCTCGAGAAAAAGCTCTACTTGAGAAAAACGTTGTCGCGTGTAGTTTGTATTTGGACCCCGAATAAGAAGGGTTTTGTTAAAAAATCCTTTCTCCAGAGTCATTGCAAAATCTGTTGTTTGTAAAATTAAATAAATCATAAAATGTTAAAATTGAATTTTTGCAAAAATGTATTTTTGGGGTTTGTCTACTTTTGCTAAAAATAAATATTTTTTAAGAATTCTCTTAGAAAAAGGATTTTGCACTTTTTGCGGAAAATATATTGAGATAATAATAATAAATATTAAAAAAAAATACATTTTTTAGTAATTTTTTTTAAATTTAAAAAAACTATATAAATATTGATTTTTAAAATTTGAAAATATGTTTTTTGGGTTCTACTGCTTTCGCTTTACAGGATCGTATAACAATTTTTCAAAAGAAACCCCTCAGAGGGGAGATATCGCAGTTTGAGCGATATTCTGAGTGAAAAAAATATCGCTCAAACAATAATCATTATTTTTTGAGCAATATTTTTTCGCTTAAATAATTATAATTATTCTTTGAGCGATAAAATAACACTCAAAAATTAATGATTAAAATTTGATCAATATATAAAAAATCGGGAATTGTGTAATCATTGCGCATCTTGAAAGAGCACCCCAATTGTAGCCGATTGGTATAATTCTTTTTTTTATGTGACTTTTCCAAGTGAATGATTTTTTTGTTTAAAAAAATTAAAAATAATGATTATTTACGTGCCCTGATCTATATATCTTTTGATCCGTAAAAATCAAACATATAAAAATAAAACATATAAAAATATGCCGGTTGAGCGAACAAAAGGAATTGTTTCTGAACTTATTTAATAAGGTCTTGATACTTCACATGTTTATTGCGGGGACCATACACAAAAACAATATTCAAGTATAGGACGAACAAGTGAGATATAAAAGAGTTCAGAAGTGTAAGGATCATTAAATTCCTTTGACCATCGCCTAACCAAGGGAAAAACCCCTTTAACTTTAACAACGATTATACCAATGCATACTTGTTGATTTCATTGGCCAAAAATAAGGTGACCAATTTTTATACCCTTGCATGGTATTATAGTTTCATTCAGAAGTTTGCAACGCAGTAGAGGAGACATCTCCGACCCTATAAAGTATATATATTCTTGATCAGCATCAACAGCCGAGTCGATCTAGCCATGTCCGTCTGTCCGTCTATCTAGTCACTCAGTTTTAAAGCTATCTGAATGAAACTTTACAGTTAGTTTTCTATATACTCTAACTCGTACATATGTCGGAACGAGCCGGATAGGACGACTATATATATATATAGCTGCCATAGGAATAAAATTTTCGAAAAAAAATTTAAAACTTTGTCAGTTTTCAATATAATTCCAAATTTGAGATTTGAAGAAGAATTTTATTGAAGAATTTTAGTTTTGATTTCATGAAAATCGGCCGACTATATCCATAGGAACAATCAGGAAAATAATAGAAAAAAAACCTAACTTCGCTGTTCCTCAACATATATATATCAATTTTGAGATTTGGCCACATAATATTTTTTGACAATCTTAGTTTTAATTTCATGAAAATCAAACGACTATATCCTATAGCTGCCATAGGAACATTCAGGGTAATAATAAAAAATGCATAGTTTCGCTATTTCTCAAAATATTTTAATCAAATTTGGGATTTGGCCACTTATTATTATTTCAGAATTTCGATTTTAATTTTATAGATCAACTGCAATCTGCAAGGGTATATAAACTTCGGTGAGCCGAAGTTAGCTTCCTTTTAATATTTGTAGACAGATCAAAAAGAGTTGAAGTAAAAACAACTTGAAAATTTACTTTCACAAAACAATTAAACTTTAATATTAAATCGCGTTCAGTCGTCGTCAATTAAAGTGAATATTGAAGATTAAGATATGCACTATTAAAAAGAGTAATTTGTATACAATATACAACAGATATTTTATATACTGTATACTATAACTGTTGTGATATTTCTTTAAACATAATTTTTCATAAGTGACCTTTATTTTTGTGTAAAATGGAAGAAAAAGTCATGTTCCGCGTCTGACCGCACGATAAAACTTTTTTTTTATAAAAAAAAACAAATATTTCTTAGTCTAAGTTCTAAATTTCAGCTGCTACTTTTTGCAGCCTTCTGAATTATTTGCTTTTTTGTATATTTTTTTTTTATATTATATGTTTTGTTGTTTTTTTTTTTTTAATTTAGTTTTTTAAAGTTTTATTTAGTTAAGTATAATGCTTTATAAAATGTACCATATAATTAAGGAAACTATTTATATTTTTTTATTTTGTTTATAATTAATAAAAGTAAAGAAACATCTTTTATTGGTAAGGGATTTCAATACCCTAAAAGCACGCAATAGAATTTATGTAAAAAATTTAAGTTCTTGTAATTTCAGGCTTTAACGTATGGTTTTGCCTTTATTACGGCATTAATTCCAACCTTCTCTTGAAAGCTAGAAAGCACTCTGCGTAAATTTCCTTTCATCTTGGCTTTAAAAATACAATAGAATTAATTTGTTTAACATGTGCGGTTTATTATTATTTATTTATTTTATTTTTTTGGAAATGCTATTTATTTTTGTATGCAAACTAAAAATTAAAATTTTTTATTCTCTTTGCGCTCCTTTGTTATGCTGCTTTGCCGTTTACCTAATTTTTCATTTATCTTAGTATCTTTGTACTATACTGAAAAAAAAATGAATTTTAGTTTTAAGATGTGTAGATTATCCTTACATTTATGTATCTATGAATTTCTTATGTTAATTTGTTCTTATAAATATGATATAGCTATGAAAGAAAACTCTAATAGTTTTATATATTTTCTTTTAAAATTACCATTAAATAAAAAACAAAACTGCCGAACATAGGCAGATATAAAAAACCTGATTAAAATAAGTAATATAAAAAAATACTTGATATATCTATATTATAAGAAATGATACGAGTATATGATCAATACTCAATTTTGTAGATATTTGCACAGCCCTAGAACGAGACAACAACTTATATGTGTTATTTTGTTTGGACTTCTTTAGTATTGCGACTAGGTTCATACCGATTTTAAAATGTAACAATAACAAATGTCCTCGTCGAAGTACACCCATTTTATGTATTTAGGGTTTAAATTATTTGATTTGTTTAAACATAAGTGCTTAAAATTAGTTTTACAAAGTTCTTTCTTTTCACGTGCTCTTATTTTTTCAAATTCTTCCGAGTGATGGCAAAATGGCGATCATTCTCAGAAATTTCTAACTTTTTGCGATAAACTTTATATCGGCCATTATGTCACAATGGCGACCTTTATGTTGTCAGATAGCTCAATCCCGCCTGATTCAAGTCCCACATTCGGCCCTCCTGACTGTTCATTCTCCTCGAATGGAACTGACCATGGCTTCATATATTCGGAAACAGTGGATGTGTCCCCAATGCGTTCTACTTCATAACGACCATGGTCCTTAATATCAACTATCTTGTATGGCCCTAAAAACTTTCCCTTAAGCTTCAACCCGACTCCGTATTGGGTTCTCTTAATCGCTACTAAGTCATTGATTCGATAAACTCGTTGTTGCTTTCTCTTCAAATCAAACGCTTTCTTAATTTCATCCTGTAATCTTTTGATGTTCTCTCTGGTAGTTTGGCGATACTTTTCTCTATCTTCATCTAGCTCTGTTACTGCAAATTCCAGCATCAAGTCCTTCAATTCATTGCAGTCATTAAGTCGCATTTCAACTCCTGTCAAAAGCTTGAAAGGCGTGATCTTCGTACTCCTTGGCTCAGTACTATTAATAATCTGCTAACCTCTTCCGACGTAAGAGGTAAAAGCAGTACCTTTATCCATCAATTTGCGGTAAGGATTTCCGAAATGTACAGCTTGTTTTTCTAAACCGTTTAAAACTTCATCGATACATGTGCTACGAGTTGGGTAGAGTCAGACATACTTCGAAAAGCCATCCACTACGACAAGAATGTGTTTGTAGCCCTTGATCATTATCTCCATCGGTCCGACATGATCGATGTGATAAGTTACGAAGGGTCGATCACCTTTGTCGATAGAAATTAGAAACCCTTCTTTTTTACCTGCTTTGGCATTTACAATTATGCATCTTAGGCAACTCTCGACGACCCGCTCTGTCTTTTCGTTTATCTTGGGAATGAAATAAGATTTTTCAATGAGATCCTGTGTCTTCCTGGTTGAGAAATGTCCTTGATTATGTGCGTTCTGAATTATTACATTTTTCAGAGTCGAAGGGACAACAACTAATTCGCGATTTGCGTCTTTGAAAAGAACGGCGTTTTGTATGCAGAAATCGACAAGACTACGAACTGCTTGCACCCATTCGTCCTTAGTTTGAGCTTCCTTTATACGATGGGTTATACTATCTGATAAAAAGAACGAAACGATGCTCAAACTTGTAGTTGAAGTCTTGCAGATATAAAGCACAACGAGCTACGCGAAGAGGAACTTCCTTCTTAATCATTGTCATCTTAAACGCGTTCCAGGCCGTTACGATTGTGAACTTTATGCCGAAAGCATAAACAGGCCACTGGACTAGAGCTCCAATGATAGCCAACACCTCCAGCTCGTACGAATCATATTTCTCCTCAAATGGTGAAGTCTTCCGGCTCATATATTGAACTGGATGCAAATAACTATCTTCGGGATCTTTCTGCAATAAAACTGCTCCAAAACTTTACTTGGATTTCAGTTTGTAAGCTTGGATTGTACAGCTTAAGGACTGGTTCACTGATGAAAGCAGTTTTCAACTTTACGAACGCCAATCGTTGTTTCTCTCCGAATTCATACTTAGAATTCCCTCTCAGCAAATCTGACAAAGGCCTGGCATTGGAAGTATATCCATCGATGAATTTTCTGAAGTAGGAAGTCAGACCTAGGAATCGTTGAACACCTTTTTTATCGCGTGGTTCAGATACCGCTTGTATCTTCTCGGAACCTGGAGTGATGGTTCCACTTCGGATTATGTAGCCTGAAAATTGTACTCTGCTATTTAATATTTGGCACTTACTCTAATTGATACGTAAACCGTTTCTAGAAGCAACTATCAAGACGTCTTTCAACTTTGCAAGTCCTTCTTCAATATCCTGGCTGGGTATATTTACGTCGTCCATGTAAACTACTACAAAGTTGGTGGCGATGAGCTCCCTTAGAACTGCCATGATAAATCTGGTGAAAAGCGCAGGTGATTTTGATATGTCAAATGGAACATATAGGAATTCGAACTGTCCAGACTGTGTTACGATTTATATTTTCGAGAGCCTGGCTCAATCGGAACGTGGAAGAAACCGTTGGTTAGATCCAAAGTTGTGAATATTTTGGACCATTGCAGTTTGTCTAAAACTGTTTCTATGCGAGCCATCGGAAAATTGTCTCGAATCTTTTCGTTTAGCTTTCTTTCCGTTTTTCTTAGATACCAAAACTACTGGCGATGCATATTCAGACGTACTCAGTTGTATAATCTTCTCAGCGAGCCACTCTTTAACTTGGTCGTCAACTGTTTTCTGGTCACAGATAGGTAATCGACGTGGAAGCTGATAAAAATGATTTTCATTTGTACCGGTGCGTTTACGTTTCGTTCGGGTGCGTACTCTTCACTCAATCTCTTGACTTTGACCTTCTGTATTGTATTTAAATTTACCAAATCAACTTTATCTGAAACTGACACCTGTTCTGCGCACATGCCCCTTAACTTATGTAGAAACTCCATATCCGTGTTGCTCTGCTCCTCGTCAATACTTCTTAATTCATTCCGGCGAAAAAACTCAGTGCCTTCTTTGGTAACTTTCATGTAAACTATGTCCAAAATAGTCCTGCCCAAAATGAAGTCAAAGCCCATGTCTTCTTCCGGTACTATGTTGAATTCTACCTTTATCTTTATGTTGTCTATTTCAACTGGGAAGATTATGCTTCCAAATGTCAACACCTGACTCTCGTCTATTCCTGTCAAGCACTTCTCCTTTTCAGTTAGAAGCTTGCTGCCCAGTTTTAGTAATATAATTCTACGCATCAGGCATAGATCTGCACCTGTGTTAACAAGTCCTTTGAATTGAACGGCGGAATGTTTTACAACTTTTAGTTCAAGGTGTAAACTCGCTTTTTGATTTTGGGGATACGCTCTCGAAGTTGACTGCATTAGCGTTACTCTCCTGTTTCACCTCGACAGTGCACTGTTCAGCACGATGACCTGGCAACGGTAACAATTGTAATTGTCTTTTTTTTTTGCAATCCCTTTTTAAGTGGGATGGATCTCCGCAATTAAAACATTTTCGCACAAACTCAGGCTTCAAATCCAAACTTTTTGATTCTGCTTTTGCGTGTGGTGCTCGTGGCTCGTTCTTGTACGATCCCTTATATGTGCCACAAACTTTCTTGTATACTTCGATCTGTTTCTTAAGATCCTTAATCGTTTTCGCTTGGTATAACATTATCTTATTCGCCTTTGCATCCGGTACTCCCTTCACGAAGTATTCTATCAAGCTTTCGTCGTCTAGGTTGACTGGTTTTGCAATTGCCATCAACGCTTACAAATATTAATGAACAGTTTCTTCTTTCTGTTGCACCCGTTGACCTAGCCTACGATGCACTTCATGATATTTTAACAGCGAATTCCTTGCGCAATGCTGACTTAAGAGAGTCCCAATTACGAATGTTAACCTGGCTACGACTGAACAACTTTGCAGCTCCACTGAGCAATTGTTTTGAATAAATGAATAATTGAAACTGATTCCACTCAACTGTCGATGCGCATTCCTGTAACTCTTGATTCCACTGGTCTATATATGGGCTACCTGTTCCTGTAAAAATTGATACACTGCCTTCTACGTCTTTAAGTGTAAACAATGACCGGGTTGTGAGCATTTCCGGCGCGGAATGATCGTGAGCGGTGGCTACAGATTCCACATCATCCGAATCGCTATGGTCATCAATATCCTGAATGCCAAAATGAGAAAGAAGCCTTTCCTGTAAGTCTCGCTTCCTACCGGTTGAAACTAAATTTAGTTATCTTAGCTTTGTGCGCAAATCGTCACATTTCATTAACATAATTTTTTTGAGCTGCATTTTGAGAATTTTCTGTGATTAATATTAGCTAAAAAGTAACAATATGTTTATACAATGTTTTAAGAATTTCTTTCGTTTCAGTTAATGAACTTTTCAGTTTTCATACATACAGTTCCCAGCCACTTCCAATTGGCTTTTCTTAGCTTTAAAATTTGCACCCTTTTCGATGCACTGCTTTCTCCCACTGCAGTGCACTGCTTATCCGGCTGCCGTTGCCTTCCAATAAGATCTGCTGCCAACTGCTTTTCCGCCTGGCTCTTCAAGAAAGATCTGCTGCCAACTGCTTGAAGCTTCACGCCCTTCAGACTATGCCTATTGCTGCTTGTCCGCCTGTGCCCTTCCACGAAGATTTGCCTGCTCCAGATGTCGTCACCTCTCCCGTCCTCTGCTGACGCTGACGCTGCTCCCAACGCCTCCAACAGATCAGCCTTTGCAAATATCAGTTTACCGGGACTGGCCGGATCTCAGACTCCCAATCTGACGATTTTTGACTCACTGCCTCCTGGACTGCAGCCGCTACCTCTACAACCGTTTGCCTCGGTTGTCTTCCAGCTCGTCTCACATGCACTCACACATGTCAAAATAATGCACCTCGTCGTCGTCGCTTTCTACAAATTGCTTGCTTGCTCGTGCAGCTCCTCCAATTGTTATTTCACCACAATTCGCAATCTTTGCAGATAATGTTCTTGTGTGTAAAAACGCACTCCAGCACTCTTTAACTGCCTTGCACTTGATGTTTGGGCTTAATTCCGGTTGAGCCCCGAAATTGTAGGGATTAATTAATTTGATTTGTTTAAGTATAAGTGCTTAAAATTAGTTTTACCAAGTTCTTTCTTTTCACGTGCTCTTGTTTTTCAACCTCTTCCTAGCGATGGCAAAATAACGATCATTCTCAGAAATTGCTAACTTTTCGCGATAAACTTTATATCGGCCATTATGTCACAATGGCGACCTATATGTTGCCAGATAGCTTAATCCGCTCCGTGAAGGAAACCCGCCTGATTCAAATCCCACATGTATGTAAAAGCCCTTAGATTTATTTTGTGTAACTTTTTTAGGTATCTGAGATATCTGAGAAAACTACGTTTTTTCGATCTTTTGAGGTTATGTGGAGGGATTTAAAAAATCCCTGAGAAATTAACCCCATCTTTTCAACAACTCGCATGACCTATGTTATTGTCCATTTTTAAAGATTTTTTGCATTTTATTTTCAACAACAACGGGAAAATGCATGTCAAATTTTGAACGCGTTTTTCTACAAACGTTTTCCTAAAAGTCGGTACGCACTTTCTTAATGAATATGTAGACCTATCGATCTTCTCCGAATTGTTAATGCATTAGCCAATGCATTAAAAAGGGCTGTAAAAGGGGTACATAACCTAAGCTATCTCAAAATCCCAACGAGCTAGACAAATTCTGATTCGGATTCTAAGCACCAAATTCCTTTAGAAATGTATCTGATCAACAACTGAAGGAAATGTATCGCTTTGACGTCGTTAGCATTATTATTATTATTAGTAGGGATGGGAGCGTGTCTAATTTTTATAACACAAACACGAATTTTTTTATTTGTCTTCATTTTATGAGCTTTTAAACTAAATATAATATAACCTTTGGTGGTCCCCAGGTAAATAAAAATACACACTAAATTTTTTATTAAAAACAATAGCTCATTTTTATATAACCTAATAAACTTACATGAGTGAAAGTAGTTCATGGAGAAAAGTAAGCAAATTTCAATATTTAATAAAAAAATGTTATCGTATGTGTTGTACACACAGTGTTGAGTCGTGTGTTCGCGTTGGAGTGCCGAACATGGACACGCACGAATACGCAAGAATTTATTGCGTGCAACACGAACACGTGTGTTGCGTCGTGTTCACGATGTGACACGAGAAGTAACACGACACGCGCCCAACTCTAATTATTAGTCCTTTGGGGAACAACTTCGTTACTTTAAACAGCCAAAACTTTGAGGAAAAAATTCGTATTTGATAGCTTGAGGTTTTAAATTTAAGGGAAACAGTTTTTTTCTTTTACGCGCGAGTCCCACTCCGCCGTGTAACGTACGGCACATTCGCGTTCTACAAAGACGTAAAAGAAGGAAAATAGATAATAGAGCTAGGAAAAATTAGGATGTAAACCGGGTTTATCCTACAAGCTACTTATTTCGGACAGATTTAATGCAGTTACTATGGACTCCGCATTGATATGGGGCGAACTAACGACGTAAGAAGAGTCTTCGTTACATAAGAAGTAATCCTTCCTTCTTCTTTCTATCGAAATCCTTCTTTCACCTTTTAATGAATCTAAGCATGCCTCTGGCTCTGTTCACCATGCAAGAAATGTGTTCGGAGAACGAAAGTTTAGGATCCAGGCGGACCTCCAGATCGTCAACCAGAGTTATTCATTCCAAAGAGCAGTTGTTAAGCATATAAGTGGCAAACAGTTTATTACACTTAGCGTAGAAAACGGTAAAGTTAGACCGACCACTAAGAAAGAAGGAAAGAGCCATTTGGTAACCGGTAAGCATATAATTATTATAAAGTTTATACTTTATAGGCATTTTGAACCAAGGTGTTTTGATATTGAATATCGGATAGGTACCGAAACACATAAGAAGAAGAATAAGTTTATGGCACTCTAAAAAATATCCACGGTGGTTGCCATGTCAGAGCTCATGTAAATTATGATATTAAGATGTTTGGCCTCTGTTTAATCTTTTACCAGCTGTCGTTTCACAAATGATAATATTGGAAAAACAGTAAATTATTTAGGTACACAACCTCAATATATTTATATAGATAATGCGGAAAGTGCGAAAATCGACAACTTTATCATGAAGCTATAGTAGGAACAATCGAGAAATTATTACAAAATATGTTACAAATTTGGCATTTTTAAAAACTTACATATACTTTGAGACACCCATTTTTTATTATTTCCGAAATTCGGCTTATATTTTATGTCAATCGGAATAATATATTTCTTCACCGAAATATCCATATCGCTTTTATAGGAAGGTGATAAGTCGATGTCCGCAAACATCTATGTATCTCCACCGCTAACCGCTATGCAACCAGAGGTATTTCCAGACTCATCGCATCATTTTACTTTAAACAAAACACCACTTGTGAAAGAGGTCTCACGCTTAAGAAGAGTATAAAGTATACTCTCTCAAATCATCTCGCCAAAGCTTAAGCTTCAGAAGCTTTAGCATAGGTCCTACTCTATATGAACTTCGGTTTTCAGGTCAGAGGCGCTGTCCGCCATAGGTCCCGCTCTCGCACTGTTAAGCTTAGCTTATCGGTCGGGTGCTCGGCCCTTATTCCAAGTTAAGTTTAGTCATATGTATGCAGCTGAATAAAGCTGACGCGCATTGAGATTGAACCCACGACGCCCCCGCCTTTTATTTTCACCCTACTGGTTTTTCGTTTTGCCCCGTGTGAATTTTCGACTCCAGGATATTTTTAGCGGCAATATCGCCCCCTACAATCATTGGTCCTTCGCGCCGGATTAAGGATATTCACCAGCAGTTTCCGGCTTTTT
Source organism: Drosophila truncata (assembly GCA_008042515.1). NCBI lineage: Eukaryota > Metazoa > Arthropoda > Insecta > Diptera > Drosophilidae > Drosophila > Drosophila truncata. Next base: position 10,861 of record VNJQ01000471.1, read on the forward strand.
TTTTTGCGAAAAGACAAGTACGGCGCTCTTTCGTCTCCCTCTGGCTGCCGAACTTCAGCAGTGGTCTGACCATTAAATTTCGTTCACAATGCTGTTTTTATCCCCTTCGTCTCGTACCACAAAATTTTCCATCCGTGTCCGCTTTGTGTGCGCCGCCATTTTTCTCGCCGTTTCCTTTTGATTCCTCGTTGTCCATCAACTTGGCAACAGTCGAGGCATATGTGAATCTATGTCCACACACTCACGCGTGCTTACTTCTGTACAATATTTTGGTAACATTTTACATTTAAAATTTTTACAACTGTGAAATTGTGTGGTGGGAAAAAAGGCATAATTAACACCGGGTAACCGAGTTTAGCTAGTTTCGGGAGTTGCAAATAGACAAAAAGAAACCTCCACCTTGATCACCAGTCCCCTGGTCCTCGGTGCAGTTGCAGGCCGTAAAATAGGCTTTGCAAGCCACCTTATCTTATTTTATTTGTCTTGTTCGGGCGCCATATTGTAGCACAACTAATTTGTCTGGGCATTGTCATGCTAATTCAGGATGCCCAGAACGGGGTTTCACCCAATGCCCGCAGTCCGTACAATGAAATACCCATATATGAAGCGTCTCAAAAAATAAAGAACGAAAATGGAACGACAACACTTTTGCGACGGATTTTGTGTCATTAATAATCTGATCGGATTATCTTAAGGCGGTCCGGAGCCTATTCCAGGACATTTGGCGACCGGCTCATCTCCCCCAGGCATAGTGTTCTTTTCTGTGTTCATTCCATACTTTATAAAATCTAGGATTTTCTTATTTCAAACTTTTTTTTGTATGCTTTTCTTTTATTAATTGATTTTTCTCCTTTTCGAGACTAACAATAAGTGTATAAAATCGTACAATATATCCTAACTAGCAGTCACTTAGACTGGTACAGAATAAAATGGACCTGACAAATTATGGCTGGGAAGGAAAGGATTTGAGTGGGCACAAAGTTTTTTATTGTAGGAGGCTTTCTGTTTGTCTATTTTATCTTTTGCTGCGAGAATACCAAGGTCCTTGTGGATGTTTTGGTTTCGAATCTAACATGGTGCCCCAGTGATAGTTCTGATGATTTTTGATTGAGCACGCTGTTTGATGTCAAATTGGATATGCTCGCGTTTCTCCAAAGCTGCGAGCCATAAGTCCAGAGTGGCTTGAGAGTAGTGTTGTAGAGCAGAACTTTGCAGTCCAAACAGAGGGGCGAACGTAAAATGGAGGTGGCTGGCTTTTAGTTTATGTTTATTTTCTTACATTCGGTACGTCATAACCATTTTAGATGTCTGTCGAGGTGGATTCCGAGGTACGTTACTTATCTTGGGGGTTCTGCGCGCTGTTCAAGTAGAGAAGAAAGCAAGTTTGTCTGTTAAGAGTAAACGTAATGTGTACTTCAATTGTATAATGTCCGGATGGCCGGCAAAGTTGTTGTGTTGCACCTTACTGCGAATCAAATGCCTGGGATACATTAAATAATATCGCGCTGCATCTCAATGGCTGTGCCGCTCTCCGATGTTATTCGGTTATCTTGCTAGCTTATCTCTGAAATCAAGTTTCTAAGACGCGCCATACCGTCATTATCTGAGCAGATAATTTAATGAAATTCTGACCATAATGCAGTATTTTTAATAACAAATAATATTAACTGTCATTTTATTCATAAATCATCATCATCTTTCTCTTCCAAAGTAAACGCTCGTGTGTTTTTCATGCGATCTCGTTTTTGTGTAATAACTTTGCTAAAAACTTCTACATTGCGTTCTTCATAGTTCCCGTTCACTTCGCGTGTGCATGCAGCTATATTTATTTGTGCATTTAATCTCGTTTATTTTCACAATTTAATTGTGCTGCAAGTTTTGGGTTTTTCTTGCATTTTTGCATTTCTCTTTGTGCATCTCCCGTTTAGCCGGTGTTGCGCCGTCGCGACAGCTAAACGTATCTAAGCTTGCTTACTCCTACGCTCTCCTGCTCTAACGCTCTCCCGCTCTCAAACTCTCTCTGTGCAGCTGCAGTTTTATCTTATCTGTCGCTCCCTCTTATTATCGTATCAAGTACAGTGGTAAGTCTTTATAATGTCTTCCGATATTGTCTGCTTTGCCAAAATCTGTAAAAAGATAATTTCTTTTAGCGATCTCACCATCGGCTGCTGGTTGTGCGACAAAATTTTGCATGCAAAGTGCATTGGGGTTGCCGGCCGGACGGTTGATGATGTGAGGAAAAATATCGGCTTACGTTTCTGTTGCGAAGCCTGTCGTGAGTTTTCACAAAACTCATAACATGTTCTTAGCGCTTGACAAGCAATTTAATAGCCTTACGCTATTAAACGAGTCTCCAAGGCGCAAAAAAACTGCAACTGGAGTGCAGCATGTTGACGAATCCCTGCAACCCGCGGCGGGCTCTCAGCAGCAGCCTCCCTAGGCACAGCCCTCGACCTCAGAATTAACTCCCAGAATTCTGGGATGGAGTGTTAGAAAAGAATAGCCCCGTCTATTTAACCTCCCAGGGTATAAGGGCCGGACTACCGGTCGATAATGGCACGACAGATACTCGTTTGTCTTTCCAAATGCCCCTATTGCAATCCCACCTACGAAACAGATATTTGTTTCGGGGCTCTCCCCTGGTCAAACATTGGATGATGTCATTGCCTATATACGAAGCAAAGCCAGAGCCGAAAATTTAAAGTTAAAGGTGCAAAAATTTAAATTTTCTTACGCTAGGGACATTTCATCTTTCAAAATAAATGTCCCAAATGAATTCTTTGGCACGATATGCTCTACCAAATTCTGGCCGATCAAAGAATATGAAGCTAAAAAAAAGAAACGGCCTGTTGGAATAACTCTTCCTAAGTCCGATCTGACCACTGCGCCCTCTACGTCCCCAAACTCTGTCCCAAAAAAATAAATACCTCTGTGCTAATTTCCTATCAGAACGCAAGAGACGTAGTAGGCTGCCTAAATTGTATTCTGGTAGTATTGAATTCGCCTCCCATGTTATTGTGTTCACAGAATCCTTGTTAAAGCCGGAGATTCTTAACTTTGAAGTTAAGCTGCGATTACGATTTATCTGCTAGATCTGCCAGTCAGGGTTGGGGTGGGGTCCTCATAGCCGTTAACTCCACTCTCACGTAAGAATTATTACCTGTCGAGGAATGTAACGATGTTGAATTTCTTTGTGTTAAGCTATCATTCAATTGTAACTTTATTTTTATTAGGTTAGTTAGGGCGTTCCTCGAGAGGGGCCACGCATAGGCCAGTACGGCCCTTAGTTGCCCGGAGGACTTTTCCTTGAATGGACCTGGAGTGGTTAACGCGGTTTTAAAGTCCTTGAGGATCGAGGCGAATTTCGCGTAGGCAAGTAGCTCTCCTGGCGTCCTCTTCGATGCCTCTTCTAGCGAGAATAGTATTGACGCGCCTAAGTACTTTATTCTTGCTCGTGTTAGCGCCGGACACTTGTATCTCCAAGGTTTGATTGCCTCAGATTCATTGCATTTCCTCCAATTTCCGTTGTTTGTGATGCCCAGCTTGACTGCATGTGCCGCAGCCAGGCAGTGTTCTGTGAGTATTCCCAATAGTAGTCTGCAGTCCTTCCTTGGGAGGTGCTGCACGTAGCAGCTGAGTTTTTCGTTGCGCTCTCTGCACATGGTTTTCGATATTTAGCAGGTTCCGGAGATTCTTCTGCATCTGCTTCTTACTTGTGTGTCTGCCTGTCTCTCTAGCTAGCTTTAGAGCGTTCTAGGGAGACGGGGAAATTTTTCTTTTCAGTCACTTGTCAGTCCGACTCCTTCCTTTGCAAGTACAAATGCGGTCTCGTTTCCAACGATGCCCTGGTGGCTGGGAAGCAAAAAGATCCGCACTGACATTGTCGTGCTTAGGGTATTTAGTGCATCCCTGCTTGCCAGTACACTTTTTGGAGCAGACCTCCGACTATTGCATGGACCTGATGGCCGCTTGACTATCTACGATCATGTTTACCGCTTCATGTGGGCGGCTTATTCTCCGCGCAATCTCTGCCACCGTCGTAGTGGCGAAGACTTCTGCTTGGAATATGATGCATTGGCTTGGTAGCATATACAACAGCCTTATCTCAGGGTCTCTGCTCCTTTCATCTTGGAGCCGTTGGTGTATATGCTCATGTCTCGAATGCTTGAAGCGACATGTTTCCTGATGCTATGAGGCATTGTGCGGCATTTCCTGCAGTCAGTAGCGAGGATATATCTAGGAGATCGCTTACGAGTATGACTTCGAGTGCTTTTGTAGGGGTTGACCTCAGCGTCTCCGATATGTAGAGCGGTGCCTGTCGCTGGGTTCTTTCCATAAGCTTGATGTATGTCTTCTTTTCTGTAGACCCAGTGCATCAGATCCGGCGAGAGACCCCATGTACAGCTAAGCATCTTCTTGGATGCATATAGCGCTATGGTGGCCTTTTTCACCCTCTCTAGTACATAGGGTTTCCGTGTCAGCTTGCTGTTTAGGACAGTGCCGAGGTATTTGACTTGTGTTTTCGGGGTCAGCCTGGTTGTATTGATTTTTGGGGGCATCCATAGTGGTACCTTGTATGTCTTGGTGAAGAGAATGAGGCCCGTCTTATCCGCGTTAATACTGAGTCCTACCTTGTCCGCCCACTCACATATCTCCCTGAGCGTTGATTCCATAATCGAGCTAAGGGTCGATGGATATACACCCGTGATAAATATGCCTATGTCATTCGCATAGGCTGTTATCTTTGGGGCTTTCCTCTCGGATCTCTTGAACAGGTCGTCGACCACTAGATATTTTAGGAGGGGGGATAGTACTCCACCCTGTGGTGTGACCCTGAGCGCTCCTCTCACCATAGTGGCAGTTCCCCAATCGGATTGTATCCGCCTACAACTTAGTAGATTTCGTATCCAGAAGTTGATGGCGGTGTGCGTTCAGTCACCTCTAGGCGGCCTGCGACTGTACTGACGTTGTTGAAAGCACCGGATGTCTACAAACGCTCCTAGGGCATATTCTTTATCTCGCAGTGCTTTCTCGATGGTGGCTACTAGCAAATGTAGTGCCGTCTCTACCGATCTCCGTTTTGGGTAGGCATGCTGCTTGGTTGACAACAGTCCTCCCTTATCGTTCCTGATGTAAAGGTCCAGCCACTTTTCTAGCATTTTCAGTAAGAATGAGGTAAGGCTTATCGGTCTGTAGTCCTTGGGGCTCACATGACTGCTCTTTCATGCTTTGGGCAGGAAGACAATCCGAGAGGTCCTCCATTGAATAAGGATATAGCCCGTGCTTTTACAAGCTCTGTAGATTGCGTAGAGCCATGGGGTGATCGCTACCTTGGTCATCTGTAGCATGACTGGGAATATTCCATCTAGTCCCGGTGCTTTTATCCCCGCGAAGGATCCCCGCCCAGTGGATTCTTCTAGAGGTCATTAGATCTGTTGGAAGATCCTCTTCACACGTTGCTAGTACCTGATGCTCATTATCGTTGGTAATTTCTGTGCATCCTGTGACGTGTGCTTCCATTACTGCTGTTAGGGCCTCTTCGCTGCCCTCAGTCCACTGTCCATCGTCGCTTATGAGCTGACTCTGTATCGTGGATTGCCTCGATAGCACCTTCTGGAGTCGCGCCGTTTCTGGGGCCGACTCTATGTTGGAGCAGAAGTTTCTCTAAGAGCTTCTTTGCGCCCTGCGTATTTCCTTCTTTTAATCCGTTAGTAGAACTTTGTACTCCTCGTTGATTATATCATATAACGCCTGTTTGGCAATTTTGAAAAACTCTCTGAGGCTATTGCGTTGGAGAGAGAGGTCCCTGTTCCGCCATGGTGGCTTGGTTCTCTTCCTGTTTCTTGAAACCGGGCATGATGCATAATACGCATTTAGTAATTCCTTGGAGAGAGTCTCTAGGGACTTTTCTATTTCCTTCACAGATCTTACTGTGCCCGGAGAAGTCGCGAGTCTTGCGGTGATTGTCCATTCGAACATGCCCCAGTTGGTGTTTCCAGGGTTTCGGAACACCGGTGGTTTTGGAGAGTGTTCAAAGTCGTATTGGAACTGGAAAGTCTCTCGAGTACTTTCCATTCGGATACCGCCATACCCTGTCCTGCTTTGAGTGTTAAATCTGGCACGTTGGAGGAGGTTGGACCCACGAAGGTGTGCTCCTCTCCCACGTTGGTACATATAGATTGGTACTAAGTATGACACACACACACACAAACAGTGGTGTGCGTTGGCGTCTGCCCTGACAAGTAGTTGCTGGTCTTTCGGGCTGGCTTCCACCAGGCTCCTGTCGTGAGCCATGTAGCAGGAAGCTTCCTCTTGCTTTCAAGCATAGCCACAATCAGATCATCCGTGCTGTAATGAGACATAAGGATAGCGTGGAGACCCTTCCGTACAAGTACGGCGGTTCTACTTCTGCTTACCGATGGTATGTAGAACACATTAATTGTTGTTTGAGGTTGAGCTGCAGTACCCTCAGGGCCATGGGTACCGGCTCCAGACGGGTTGACTATCACTGTCACATCACCGTCCTCCTCCTCCTCATCCGAGACGTCCAGAGTCCCCTGGGTGGCGCTTTTTGAGGCGCAGGTAGACACTACCTAAGCCCCACGCCTGGGGTACAGGATGTCCTCCGCCTCCTTGTTAATCTTTAGGACTGCACACCCCCTCTTTGGGTGTCGGGCTTGCAATGTGCAGTACCTTCCAGTCTGCGGTGGGAACGTCCGGGTTATGGCGCTGTAGCAGCTTCAGCGCCCGGTCGCCATGGATTGCGATGGGGAAGAGTACCTTCGCCTTCGGGATGGATGGGATTAACTCCCTATCCACTACCTCGAGCTTGGCCCCCTCCCACATGCCTCCATTTGGTTAACCGTTTGCGTCAGCCACTTCAGAATCGGGTCGTCCATGCACTTCAGGATTTCGACCCCATTTAGCCACCCCGCACCATCAAATGTGGGCATGGGCGCTTGGGAGTCGTCTTCCATCCGTGCAAACAGTGCTTTGTTTCGGACATCTTTCCGTTTTCGTCGCTTCGGTCAATGAGTGCCGCGATCAGGTGTCGTTTGGTCACTGACCTCACTGACCTTCAGTGTCCTCTCCTGAGGTTTCTTCTTGTTGGGTGCTGCTCGCTCTTCGGGACCGTGTCTGTATCGACCGCGGCACTCGAGCGGCGAAGTTTGCTCTGAGTCGTTTTTGTGGCAGTAACAGTACAACTGGCAAGACTTGCTTCATCGTTCCAGAGGTGTGACAGCTGGCGACACGCAGAGGGGATTGCTCCCCCTGGAAAATTTACGCCAGCCTTTATTTTTATTACATGTTCTCCTACACCTACATTGTCGGAACTTCCTATTTTTTGGAACCACCTTTCCTTTGGTTGGTTTCCAAAAGGATTTCTGATAGGGACCATGATTTTATTACTGGATTGTTCGAAATTTTAATGTCTCAAGTCAACCATGTACGAAATTTCTTAGGGTGCTTGCTTGATTTTTGTTTGGCTCTGATCCGGCGAGAGTTAGTTTAGCGCGTGTTGCGCCGCTGACGCAACCTGAAGATCCTTATCATCCTCTTTCCGATGTGACACTCGACATTGGTGCTGATGTACAGAATACACTTGGCCCTCGCTTAACACGAACTCGTTTAGCATACCCACACATACAAATAAACTCCGTCAAAGCGTTTAACCCGCTGGGTTTAGGGAAGGTGGAAGGGGGAGTCTTTATCTCTATCTATAAAAGTCCATGATAAAATTTAGGAATCAAGGCACAGCAAAATCCACTTAAATGACCCATTTACATTTTTTACCATTCAATTCTTATAACACTAATCTGATTTGCTAAGATTTATTTTGCCCATAATGAGGCCCCCATTTACTTCAAGTGCACTATCGGGCGAACGACCACTTTTTGTGGCTTTAATTTATAACTTTAAAACGAAGTAATATTTTTAGGTTCTGTTTTTTGAATCATGTTCGTTATAACAAAAGGAAGATATATTAAAAAAATGGGCGTGGTCCCGCCATTTTTTAGAGATTTAATTTTTTTTCAGTGTAATAAATTTTATTTTTTTAAGTTTTTGTTTTTAAATTTATTATTATTGCAAAATAATAAGATTCTGTAAAATTGGTAGAGTTAGAAAATATATTTCATACCAAATCGCTGTTTTGTTTTTTTCGCATGGTGCATGCGGTCAACTATATGCAGTATTTCATGCTTCTACACCATATTTTTCAAAGAAACTAACTAGAAAAGCCAAATTTTCTATAATAAAACTTGAAAATATACTGATTTAGTATACCATAAATGAAAATGGCAATATCCGAATCGTTTTTGGTCTTTAAAGCGTGAAAAAACTAGATATTTTTCGAAGTAATGTTAGCAACTTAAAAGTAAAATTTCAGAGAAAGTGCGCAAAAGTGCACTTTTATACTTTAAGAATATTAAAAAAATAAAATTTTTGACAATATATCAGCAATTCTAGAGGTGGACTGAGCTGGACTCACTTTCTAGCTCTATATGAATATAGGATTACACTAAAAATTTACATATTTTTAAGGGTTAAAAATTAAACAAAATAATAGCGACAAAACAATCTATTTCTACAGTATTTGCCCTCAAACATATATTTTGAACCTCTGTGAATAAGACTGCATACAAAAATTTTAATTTTTTTTTATAATTTAAATTTTTTTGGCATTTAAAACTTGAGCAATAAATAAGCGATTTAACAGCGCTCGCTGCTGTTGCAAATAACAGCAGATTTAACCGGTGATAACTTAACAGGGGCGCGCTCTGTTAACATTTGTTGTATGTAACATTACAAATTAATGTTTTTGAATACATTCTGGTTAAAAAAATGTTAACTTAACAACTTTTAAAAAATAGGTTTCGCCCAGAAAAAGTGGTCGTCTGCCCCATAGTGCAGTGGCAAAAAAAAATAATTTCTATAAAAAATCTGGACGCTAAACTCAATAATATATCGATGCTATTTTGTCCTGTACATAATAAAGATTCTATTTAATTTAATATTGGATATTTAAATGTTTACTATTTTTTATTGATTTTAGAAAATCAGGAATCTCCATTTTTTTCTAACGCAAAAAATACTGATCTAAATAAATTACCACCAAGATATTTTATCGCGTTAATCCTGATACTTTAAGGATTGATATAGTGGTTTTCCTGAAACTCTAGGTCAATTCGAAAAAAAAAACTTACAAGAGCCTAAAGTCGCAAGAAAATTTCCTTAAAATGTAACGCAAACATTAGACGAACAAAGCTGTCTGTTCTCTCTCCCTCTCGCTCTGTCTTCCTCTGACTCTCTGTACTACGATAATTTTATTGCGGCTGGCTGATGTTGATTTATTTTTAAGACTTCAAATAAAAAACTTAAGAATGAAATTAACTTAACAATAAAATAAAATTAAATTATATCAACATCCACACACACGCACAAGCACACATACAAATAAACTTCGTCAAAACGCCAAGCCGCTGGGTTTTCGGAGACATTAACAATATTTATATTTATATTATATATTAATCAAAGCACAGCCGAATCCAATTAAATGACCCTAAATTAAACTAAACTAAATTAAAATACAAATAATTTAATTATATCAAAATCCAAATACTCGCACACCCACACATATAAAAAAGGGGTCATTATCTTTATATAATCCAATTCAATTTATATAATCAATCCCGTCTTTCTCCTTCAAAGTGAAAGGTCGTGCTTTTTTCTTGCGCTCTCGTTTTTGTGTAATAACTTTGTTAAGAACAATCGCGGTTTATTCACTTCGCGTGTGCATGCAGCTATATTTATTTGTGCACTAAATATCTTTCATTTTTACAATTTATTTGTGCTGCCGTGATTGTTTTTCTTGCATTGTTGCATTCCTCTTTGTGCCTCTCCTGTTTAGCCGTTGTTGCGCCGTCCCGACAGCTAAACGTCTCTAAGCTTACTTACTCTCACGCTCTCCTGCTCTAACGCTTCCCCGCTCTCAAACTCTCTCTATGCAGCTGCACTTTAATGTCGCTCCCTATTATTAACGTAACAAGTACAGTGGTAAGTCTTTGCAATGCCCTCTGATATCGTCTGCTTTGCCAAAACCTGTAAAAGGTAATTTCTTCCATCGACTGCTGGTTGTGCGACAACGTTTTGCATGCAAAGTGCATTGGGGTTACCGCCCGGACGGTTGATGATGTGAGAAAAAATATTGGCTTACGTTACTGTTGCGAAGCCTGTCGTGACGTTGAAAGGGAAACGTTGTCTTTCATGCGGCGGTTTTAAGGAGGTGTTAAAAAGGTTTCACATAGCTCATTACATGTTCTTAGCGCTTGAAAAGCAACTTAATAGCCTTTCGCTTTTAAACGAGTCTCCGAGACGCAAAAAAACTGCAACTGACGGATCCATGCAACCGCAGCGGGCTCTCAGCAACAGCCTCCCTCAGCACAGCCCTCGAGCTCAAAAATATTTCCAAGAATTCTGAGATGGAGTGTTAGAAAAGATTCGGTATCCGAATGTGCCGTGGGACTGACCGTTCCCCCGGTAATATCCCCTTCATCCCCTAGGGGATCACAAATTTTGACCGCCCATCGCCCCGTCTATTTAACCCCCCGGGGAATAAGGGCCGGACTACCGGTCGACAATGGCACGACAGATACTCATCTGTCTTTCCAAATATCCTTATTGCAATCCCACCTACGAAACAGATATTTGTTTCGCGGCTCTCCCCTGGTCAAACATCGGAAGATGTCATTGCCTTTATACGAGGCAAAGCCAGAGCCGAAAATTTAAAGTTAAAGGTGCAAAAATTTAAATTTTCTTACGCTAGGGACATTTCATCTTTCAAAATAAATGTCCCAAATGAATTCTTTGGCACGATATGCTCTACCAAATTCTGCCCGGAGTATGTAGTTGTCAAAGAATATGAAGCTCAGAAAAAGAAACGGCCTGTTGGAATAAGTCTTCCCAAGCCTGATCCGACCACTGCACCCACTACGTCCCCCAACCATTTCCAAAAAAAACTAAACACCTCTCTGTCAATCTCCTATTAAAATGTAAGAGGCTCACTTAGTAAGCTGCCGAAATTGTTATTGTGTTCACAGAAACCTGGTTAAAGCCGGAGATTCTAGGCTCTGAAGTTTTTCCAGTTGCGTTCACGATTTATCGGCTAGATTGGCTTGTCAGGCGCGATGGTGGGGTCCTCATAGCGATTAACTTCACTCTCACGTCAGAATTATTAAATTTCGAGGAATACAGCGATGTTGAATTCCTTTGTGTAGAGCTTTTATTCAATGGTAGCTCTATTTTTATTACATGTTCCTACATTCCTCCATTGTCGGAACTTCCTATTTTTTTGAACCACCTTTCCGCCATTCGGATGGTTTCCAACAGACTTTCTGACTGGGACCATTTAGTAGTCCTGGGTGATTTTAATATCCCTGGGGCTATTTGGTCCCTAAATAACTCCTCTAACACACTTAAATCTTCAACACAACATTATTTTAGCGCTGGCTTGTTCGACATTTCACTGTCTCAAGTCAACCATGTTCGAAATTCCCTAGGACGCTTGCTTGATCTTTGTTTTGTCTCTGATCCGGCAAGAGTTCGTTTAGCGAGGGTTCCGCCGATGACGCAACCTGAACATCCCTATCATCCTACTTTCGATGTGACACTCGACATTGGTGCTGATATACAGAATATATCCGATCGTCCAGCCAAAAGAGTCTACTGCTTTCGCAAGTCGGACTTCGACCGGCTGAATAATTTTATTTACGATTTTGACTGGTCCGATTTATACATGTGCACTGACATGGCTGTTGCCATGGATATTTTTATACCCTTGCAAGGTATTATTAGTTTCAGTCAGAAGTTTGCAACGCAGTGAAGGAGACATCTCCGACCCTATACAGTATATATATTCTTGATCAGCCTCAACAGCCGAGTCGATCTAGCCATGTCCGTCTGTCTGTCTGTCTGTACGTTTCTACGCAAACTAGTCCCTCAGTTTTAAAGCTATCTGAATAAAACTTTACAGTTAGTCTTCTATATACTCTCACTCGTACATATGTCGAAACGGGCCGGATCGGACGATTATATCATATAGCTGCCATAGGAACGATCGGTTAAATTTTCAAAAAAAATTATAACTTTGTCAGTTTTCAATATAATTCCACCAAATTTGATATTTGACCATTAATTATTATTCTAGAATTTCGGTCATAGGAACAATCAGGAAAAAATTAAAAAAATCATAGCTCCGCAGCTTCTTAACATATTTTCATCAAATTTGAGATTTGGCCACTTAATAATTTTTCAGAATTTTAGTTTTAATTTTATGAAAATCTTCCGACTATATCCTATAGCTGCCATAGGAACAATCAGGGAAGTAATAGATAAAATCCTAACTCGCTGTTTCTCAAGATATTTTCATCAAATTTGAGATTTGGCCACTTAATATTATTTGAGAATCTTAGTTTGAATTTCATTAAAATCAGACGACTATATCCTATAGCTGCCATAGGAACAATCATGGTAATAATAAAAAATTCATAGTTTCGCTATTTATCAAAATATTTAAATCAAATTTGGGATTTGGCCTCTTATTATTATTTCAGAATTTCGATTTTAATTTTATAGATCAACTGCAATCTGCAAGGGTATATAAACTTCGGTGAGCCGAAGTTAGCTTCCTTTCTTGTTTTATAATTTATTTTGGTTAATAAATATTTTGTTGAAAAAAAAATATTATTGCTATTGTTCCGCCTTAATTCCGCCTTAATGGCAGTAAATAAGATTGTTCAGATTGTTTTTTTTATTTGAAAAAATACACAAAAATTAAATATCTACATTAATCCTTCATTATTATTTCTGTATTTTAGTACATAAGTACCTTGCGATACACGAGATTTTGATACCCTGTACCAAAGGTACAAAGGTATTATAATTTTGTGCGAGTGCGCTATTCTGTAACAGGCAGAAGGAGGCGTGATAGACCCCCAAAAGTTACCTAAATATTGGTCAGGACCACTAAAGGAGTCGATATAGCCATGTCCGTCTGTCCGTCCGTCCGTCCGTCCGTCTGCCCGTCTATCTGTATGAACGCCTAGATCTCGGAGACATAAGAGCTAGAGACACCAAACTTCGGACTTAGACTTCTTATATCTGCACGCAGATCAAGTTTGTTTCCAATTTTTGCTGTTCCTCTTTTTTGGGGAGCTATTTGAAAAAAACGGATATCTCCTAAATGTATTAAGTTAGGTAAACCATATTCAAACCCTTAATGTATTTTATCAAAATACACTGATTGTCTAAATTTCATTACGATCGTGCCATAAATAGCGGAAATATAGGCTTTTTACTTAATACATATAATGTATACAGGAGGGCTCCAAATAACACATGCACCAATACACTTGCAATGGTCACATTCGTTGCCTGCATACACACAATTAAACAACGTAGAGCTATTTTTAGAACGTTCGTTAGAAGTTGTCCCGAGTTCAATTCACGGGGAGGACAGGACCCACGTCAAAATCTTTATATTTTTAGCAAATATTTTTTTTGTTTTAGTTTGTCTAAGAAATACATAAAATAAAATCCAATTGCATCTGCAATGACCTCCACGTGGTGTCCCGGGATACCGATTTGAATATAATCGGTAGTGAAATGTAATGGTACAGGGACACCCGTATGTCCATTAGGGTGGACTTTTTTAAGGTCAACTGAGCTCAGCATCTTAAATGGTAGGTTTCAGTGTCCAATAAAGAATAAAGAATAAATTTATGCGAAAACAGAAACATTTTATTCCAACGTTTAGACGGTGCGCAATGGCCCTAAAGTTTCGCTAAAAATTTCGTGTAAAAAGAAGAATTTACTCCATTCCGTTTCTTGTCAGATTTCGAACTACTGTTATATAAATTATGGCTAACGAAAGCATTTTCCTAATCGGCAAGCTTAGCCCAGATTCTGGCAAAGGTACGTCTTTCCCCAGGAAGAGGTCCGTGCTGTCTGCCCGGTTATATGAGACAAGGGTGTAAAGCCGAACCCTGAAGGATAGTGTTCACGGCATCTCGCAAAATTTGGTTGCTACTTGGTCAGATCAGCACATTCGTGTTAGACCAATTCAGCACGTGAGATCCCAAGATTGCGCCTTCGTGAGAAATTCTTTGCCCTAAAGAAGAATAGATGCCGACCAGGGAAGATTTACCGGAAACGTAAATCGTCTTTTGAAAAATTCTTGGATGAGGTGTTTGATATCAAACACGCGGCGGAATTTGCACAGGTATCTGAAGAGCTAGATAATTTTACCGATAGCGATTCTACCGATTATGAGCATAAATGTAAATATCCGTCCACCCGCCCAAGGAAACGAAAATATGAAAAGCCAAAGCACTGAAAAAGACGAGCACTTCTAACGACAAGAAGTACAACCTAAAAATATAAGATTTAAAAGTTGTTCTTGGTAATATTTATATTTATAATAATATATACAATTTTTTTAATTTATAACCCACAGACAAGATAGTTGACTCATTTATATCAAGAAAAAGTCTAAATTTTTTTAGTCGTCGGGGCCTTTCAAGTGATTTTTTGCTGACTTCTCCCTCGTTGTGGTGTGAGCAAAAAGATTTCAAAGAAAATCTTCAAACTATCAACTCTTTGAGCGTTGTGAACGATGTGGCAGAAAGAGCAGTGCAAATGATGGAGAAGTTTAATGGCAAGCTTGCATTTGATCAAGAACAATCGGAATGCATCCTTCAATGCGTTGAACACCACACAAAACTTTATCCAAATTGCTTAAAAAAACACTTTCAAATAAATTTGAATAATAATTGTATTCGTACTCGTTTTTTGTAGACTAAAAGAGAAAATTGTATTAGCTGAAATGTATTTTAGAGGTACAAGATGAATTTTTGAACAAAGTTTCTTTTTTTCTAATGCAAAAAATGTTGTCGACTTTTTGCCTTCAAATTGGCAAATTTTGTGGCGCTCACAGTTTTAATGGTAGATAAAGGATTTTAGTCCCAATAATTTTTATAGATTTTGCATTAATATCTTTAAAAATTAATTCATATTTCCACAATATGATTTTTTTAAAATATTCAGCCTTCGGGAATTTTATGAACTACCCCAGAGCTGTGAGAGAAGTTCACCAAAGTTCAAAACATGGGTAATTTTTGGGGTACTGTCAAAGTATAAAATCAAGTCTACGGCATCTAGATAAACATAAAATATGCGCAATAAACTTTAAAGCCATTGCGCACCGCCTAAAACCCATTTTTTTTTAAACTTTTTCTTTCTGTTATGTATTAAGGGAACCAAAAGGCATTTTATTAGAGGGTGAGAGTATGGCCTTAAAAATATTATAGAAAATAAGTCCGCCCTAATGTCCATCTTGTTTGTTTTATTATCAGGGGCAAAAACAAACAAGGCAGATGGACCTCCGACCCGTGAACATGCCACGTATAATTGACCATGGGAAAAACATGAATGTTCCAGATTTAAACCATAAACTTTTAAGGATTGGCCTTGTGATTTGTTGATGGTAACGGCAAATGCAAGACGTATCGGAAATTGAATTCTTTTAAATTCAAATAGCATATCGGTTGGGTTCATCAGGATCCTCGAAATATGAACTTCCTCACATTTGAATTTTCCTATTATTAATAAAAGACGTTGATGCACTACGGTCAGTACACTCAAGTGGCCCTTATGAAACCAGGCACGTGCCTGTTGGGGTTAGGTATTAGTAGTCGCGATGGAAAATATAGAAAAGAATACGAGGAAATAAACTACTGGCGTGATGTGAAATTATTGAGTACAAATCATTATAACTTGCACACAGTACTCTAAAGGGTTCATGCAGTTCAAATGAGGTTCAACAATGACGCAAAACTAAGGGTATAAAGGACCTAGTGTTTCTACTTAGTACGTGGAAATTGAGCTGACCTAACAAGTCAGTACTTTCCACGTCGCCGTGAATTAGGTTATAAATAAAAGTAATGCCTAGCATAATTCTACGATTGGCTAAGGAGGGTAAGTTAATTAGGAGAAGTCTACTATGATAGGATGGTAATCTCTGTTCAGCATCCCAGTTTAAGCCGCGTAAAGCAAAAAGCAAAAAGTACTTTTGAACCGATTCAATGCGTTTACTGTGGACCCCATACTGTGGGCTCCAAACGCAAGATCCATATTCTAAGATAGGACGAACTAATGAAATATGTAATGTTTTAGTAACGTATGGGTCATCGAATTCTTTCGACCACCATTTAATAAATCCCAGCATACTCCTGGCTTTATTTACAATGCACGAAATATGATCGATAAAGTCAAGTTTGGGATCCAGGCCGATGCCCAAGTCATCAACTGAGTTAATTCTTTCCAAAGAGCAGCAGTTAAGCGTGTAAGTTGCAAGCTTGGGTAAGACACGGGAGAATGTCATAAGCTTGCATTTAGAGCCATTTAAGTTTAGTAAGTTTACGTGGCACCAAGTTTGGAAGTTATCAAGATCTGTTTGTAAATCAGACTGGCAAGCGACGTCCTTATATTGCACACAAAGCTTAACATCATCCGCGTACATAAGTACTCTAGAGTTAGTTAGAACTTCGGGCAGATCGTTAATAAATAATGTAAACAACAAGGGACCCAAATGGCTCCCTTGTGGGACACCTGAGGTCCTGCCAGTCAGATAACTAGAGATCCAGGAAATCCCATTAAATCGAGTTTCCTGAGAAGAAGAGAATGATTAACAGAATCAAATGCTTTGCTGAAGTC
>VNJQ01000479.1:0-14000 GCA_008042515.1 Drosophila truncata
AAGGTAGCCAGCAGGAAGAAGCAGCGTAGACCGCGTCCCGAAGCGGTGATAGTGGAGGCATCGGGGAGGTCTTACAGCGAAATCCTCGCGCTGGTCACGAAAAGGGAGGACAGCCAGCTGCAAGACCTCGGAGCGGCAGTCACCAAGGTGCGCCGAACGGCCAGGGGCAGCTTGCTGTTGGAGGTAGCGAGGAGCAGCACGGAGAATGCAGAGTCCATGAGGGACAGCATCTCTCGGGTCCTGGGCGATGCGGGCCCTGACGGAGGAGTCGAAAGTGGCCGTGTTCGAAATCAGGCACCTGGATGCCATCTCGACAGAGAGCGAGATCCGCGCCGCCTTCACGAAGCAATACCAGCTCAGTGAAGGAGCGGTTAAAGTTCGGAGCCTCCGCCCAGGGTACGGGGAGTCGAAAACGGCGGTGATCAGCCTGCCATGCTCTATGGCGAAGGAGGTGCAGAAACGAGGCGAGATCCGCATAGGGTGAGAGAGCGCGAGGGTCCTCCACGCTGTTTTCGGTGCCTAGAGCTCGGGCATATCGCCATCCGATGCAAAAGCCTGGTGGAAAGGAGTGTCTGCTGCATTAAGTGCGGAGAGGCAGGGCACAGACCCAGGTGCTGAGCGGGCATGGCTGCTTCCGAAGCTACCTTAAAAGTGTCGCCGGTTCAGCGAATGGAGGGACGAGCTGGAGGCAGTAGCCGGAGCGGAAATCAGCCCGGATACATTAATATCGCTGATGCTGGCAGATGCAAAGATCTGGGACGCCGTGGCAGTTTTCTCGACAAAGCTGACGAAAGCGCTGAGATCCCTGGAGAGGGCGAGAAAGGAGAGGACGGGCTAAGCGACCATCCACTACGCGAAGCATTGCTTTGCGGCCGTACCGCGCAGTGCGGGCCCTTGCCCCGTCACTATATACCATGTATAGTTATAAGTCTCCGAAAAGTAGTCTTAAGCAATAAACGAACACAAAAAAAAAAAAAAACAAGCCCCCCCACGAGCGCACCAGTCAGCCCCCACGCCGGTGCACCCACAAGCCGCTCCACGAGCGCACCCGTCGAGTGATAACCTCACGTCCGGCCCAGCGCACCCAACGCACGGAAACACAGCGACTCAGCTCGCACACACACACGCAGGTCCAGAGACAGCCCCGAGCTGGATCAGAGTCTTGCCCGCCACGGAGCCCTTGGCGATCCTACGGAACCCGTTCCGGAAGGAATCCAAACGAGACCGATTCCAGGATCCAGGAGCCGGACCCACCACACACATTCCCGCCTGCGGGATCGCAGCTGAGTCTGACTCAAAGGAGGACTTACACTCCAACAACCGCACCGAGACCTATCCAGAACCCTGGGTAGGACAGTTCCTGGAACGAGAACTTTCTCGGTTCGACACACTGGCCGGCATCTCTCACATCGCCGAGCACCACATAGTGATGAAGAACGACAAGCCGATCAAGCAGCGAAACCACCCACGGAATCCTGCAATGAGAGCCGCCATCGACAAACGGATAGACGAACCGCTCCGCGACGGGAGGATCGAGCCATCCAAGAACCCTCCTAGCGCACCGATCGTCATTGCCGCCAAGAAAAACGGAGACGTTCGGATGTGCGTCGACTACAGACAACTAAATGAGAACTCTGTCCCGGATGCCTATCCTCTGCCAAGGATTTATCATATCCTGGAACGGTTGCGCAACGCCCGTTTCATTTCTACGTTGGACCTGGCCGTGGTTTACTCCATTGGAAAATTATGCCTTTTGGCCTACACTCGGCCCCGGCAACTTTCCAACGCGCACTCGACACCGTCATTGGTCCCGACATGGAGCCACACGCCTTCGCGTACCTTGACGACATCATCGTGGTAGGCGCCACACTACAGGAACAAGTTCGAAACCTACGCGAAGTGTTCAGGCGCCTCAGGAACGCGAATCTCCGATTGAACAAGGAGAAATGCAAGTTCATCTAACGGAGCATCACATATGTACTTGGGCCATGTGATAAGTGAGGCCGGGATTCCTACTGACCCGGACAAGATTTCCGCCATACGGGAGCTAACAGTGCCGACGAGCCTCAAGGAGCTTCGCCGATGCCTGGGCATAGCGTCTTGGTACAGACGCTTTGTACCAAGTTTTGCCGATGTTGTGTAGCCGATGACTTCCTTTCTACGGAAGGATCGGAAATGGGAGTGGACCGAAAAGCAGGAACAGGCTTTTTAGGAATTGAAGGAGCTACTGATGGAAGCCCCGATCCTCGCCTGCCCCGACTTTGTGGAGAAATTCGTCCTCAAGACCGACGCCAACGACTATGGTATTGGGGCCGTCCTGACGTATAAACTATAGACCAACAAGAACGCGTCATCTCGTACGCCAGCCGCCGGCTCAACAACGCCGAACGAAACTATTCCATCACGGAAAAGGAATGTCATGCGATAGTGTCG
Organism: Drosophila truncata; assembly: GCA_008042515.1. NCBI lineage: Eukaryota > Metazoa > Arthropoda > Insecta > Diptera > Drosophilidae > Drosophila > Drosophila truncata. Next base: position 2,434 of record VNJQ01000479.1, read on the forward strand.
GCTATTCGCAAGATGCGATGCTACCTGGAAGGGTACCGATTCGAGGTGCTGACGGATCACCACTCGCTAAAGTGGTTAAATTCCATCGACAATCCCACGGGCCGGATAGCTCGGTGGGCGTTGGAATTGCAGCAGTTACAGTATGATATTAACTATCGACGTGGGACTCAGAACCTGGTCGCCGACGCCCTCTCGCGCCAACCACTGGCAACGATCCAGCAAGTACAGGTGCAGGACAACACCTGGAAATGGATCCACAAGATGTTTTGCCGGATTCAACAGGAACCCGCCAAGTATCCCGACTACCGCGAGGAGAACGGACAGCTATACCGTCGTATAGGCCTGCGTCCGGAGGAGGAAGATTACACCCCCTGGAAACTGTGCGTAGGCGCTAGTTTTCGCAGGAGGGTGCTCGAGGAATGCCGCGATCATCCGACCGCCGGGCACCTGGGCGTACGGAAAACATGTACGCAGGTGGCCCAAAAATACTACTGGTCCGGACTATTCCGAGAAGTAGCCACCTACGTGCGACGATGCCTAGGTTGCCAACGCTTTAAGGTCAGCCAGGAGAAAGCGGCTAGAAAGATGTTCACACGCCAGGTTGACGAACCTTTCCAGAACTTATGCGCCGACTTCGTGGGACCCCTTCCGCGGTCTAAACAAGGAAACACAGTTCTCCTTGTGTTCCTAGATTCGTTCTGAAAATGGTTCGAATTAATTCCCTTACGACGAGCCACGGTGCCATATTTGGAGCGAGCCTTCTGGGAGCGAATACTTAGCCGCTTCGGAATCCCGTAGACCCTCGTCTGCGACAACGGGACACAATTCATTAGCAGAGCATTCTAGGCCTTCTGCAAGGCAATGGGAATGGAACTCCAACATACCGCGCCCTACACACCGCGACAGAACCCTACCGAGAGGGCGAATCGCACTATCAAAACCATGATATCGCAATATCTTGGTGAGGAGCCGCAGAATACCTGGGATCAACTACTCCCAGAGATATTTCTCGCGGTAAACAGCAGCGTGTCCGATACTACCGGATTTAGCCCCGCCTTTCTTGCCCAACACACTCTACGACGAGGTCACCCCAGGCCGCGGAACTGCCTTGATCCCGCCTGAAGAGCGAAGCCAGCAACTACACGGCATATTTAAAGCTGCCCGCGACAACGCTGAACGTGCCTCCGCCGAACAAGGCTATAATCTACTACACTATAATCTACGACGACGAGAATGGAGGCCAGCCCTAGGCGCCCTAGTTCTCGTACGCCGGCACGTTTTGTCAAACGCTGCCGAAGGCTTCGCAGGCAAGTTAGCTGCCAAGTATGAAGGACCTTATCAGATCGAGCTGCGGAACATGACGGACGCGAAAGTAATAAGCTCCTCGAGCAAAAAATCGGGCACGCGCTAAGACCGAGACTCGGTACAGTCTCGTGACTTGGACACGGAGTCCCCGGTGCCCACCTCTCGGCATCTGGGGCACACAGGACGTGCCCAGGATGACGCGCAGGATCAGCGCGCAGGACGACGCCACCCATGGTGCCCGCCACCTTGGATAGGTGGACCGCCATGATGACTGGCTAGGAGGAGAGCTGGTAAGCGGGGCCTCGGTGCCCGTTCCCTTCATGGGGAAAAATCCCATTGGCGTGGGAGTTTGGGACAAGCATCGCAATATATGTAAAGTTAGGAGCATGGCTAAATTAAATAAATATATGATTGTGAACTTTGATAGTGGCGTCTTTCCTCACTGGATCCCCCCTCCCTTCCCCCTTCTCTTGCAGGTCCCACCGCAAGCCGCGGTGGCCAATGCGGAAGCGAGGCCTGGCATCAGGGTCGCAACCACGGCGGCCATTAAAGGCTCGGTGGCCAAAACGTGAGCGAGGCCTGGCTTCAGGGTCGTGAACGCGGCGGACATCGGAGACACGGCGACTACAGCGTGAGTAACGCCCGGCTTCGGGTTTACTACCGCTGCGGCGGCTGGAGGACATCGCGTCCTCCTGAGTCGGGAGCGGCGCCCGGATCCGGGGCCGTGCCCACTTTGGGAGTGTTTTCCCGGGGCGTGGTTTGGCGACGCATGGCTTCATGGCCGCCAATCCCGCGTCCCGGGGATATATCTACACACAACTATTGGTCAGGCAGACCCGGCTTCGGGGTCGGGGATGTCTCGGCAACACCCGAGTAGGGCTTGATTCTGGCCGACGCCCGGCATCGGGGTCGGAAACAGGTCAACCCCGAAAGGGTACCGTTTCTCAGCCTGGGCGTATGTCACCCCGGCGGCAGCGCCTATGGCCATCTCACCTGTGGGTTCGGCTGGACAGGCGTCGGTGACCGGCTACGGGGCCGATCCTGGCCAGACCAAGACCACCAAGGATCCTCCAAGGATTCGCCTTTTCCTCCGCCTTTTAAACCTCCTCCCTGCCCAAAACAGGCCTTTTGGCCAACTATCCTGCCTGTCCCCGCAAATATAAATTATTTCTGTGGAGGACCTTGGTCCGACTTTGTATTTATCCTGGCCCGTGATTAGCATCCTTACAATTAAATAAAAACAGCAAATTATGCGTACTTACACCCGACAGCCTTATCTTTGGTATACACATTTCGGATGCCTTTCCTCAAACGTTCCTCATAATCTCTTACTGTTGTTGAAGGTTCCCTATTGAAAACATTTTTTTTATAAGCGTCAATAATTCTTCATAGTGCCCAAAAAATTTCTTACGTTTGGGGGGTTATTTTTTTTCAAATTGATAAGTTTTTTCGTTATGAAAAACACCCCAAATTTGGGGGGTTATTTCGATTTTTTTTTTTAGTTATTTCATTGGGGGGTTATTTCACAGAAACACTTATGCATATGTCATATGCTACATTGACACAATATACTTCAAACGAAAGGTATTAAAACTTAGTTAAATTATTTGTGGCAATTGTTAAAGTTTACCGCTTCGTTTAAAAATTGCAATTAATGTTTTATTTAATTTTTATAATAAAACTTGACAAATAAATGTTAATTTTAATTTTTTGAAATAAAAATTGCAGAATAATTACACTGGCCGAATAATTGCCTTACCCTACGCACTAGTGAACGGTAAACAACGTAGTAGTGACCATTGACCCTAAAAGCGGTCAATTCATACAAAAACGAAAAGGAAAAATTTTATAGAGTAGGGAGACTCCAGTAAGGCTTGGTACTTACATTTCAGTACTTAGTTCAGCGCTTACGTACTAGAATCCAAAACTGTAGGGACTATCTATAACAAAACTAAAATTCCCACCTTAATTTTTCCGACTAATAATTGTAAGGCCTTAGATATTAGATATTATAAGCAGGGCACGTTATCATTATAAGTAAAAAAAAAAAAATTCAACCTTTAATGATTATCTATTGATTGATATTTATTTTCACAACCATTAATCATTAATTTTTTTGTTTTATTTTATCACACGAAGAATAATTATAATTATTTGAGCAAAAAAATATTTGTCAAAAAATAATGATTATTGTTTGAGCGATATTTTTTCGCCGAGAATATCGCTCAAACTGCGATATCTCCTTTCTGAGGGGTTTCTTTGGAACCATTTTTATACAATCCTGTGCATCGAAAGCAAATGATCCCAAAAAACATGTTTTCAAATTTAAAAATTCAATATTTATATATTTTTTTAAATTAAAGTAAATTATTAAAAAATTTATTTTTTTTATATTTATTATTACTCTCTCCATTTATTTTCCGATCAAAGTGCAAAATCCTTTTTCTAAGAGAATTCTTAAAAAATATTTTTTTATCAAAAGTATACAAACCCCAAAAACACATTTTCGCAAAAATCCAATTTTAAAAATGTATGATTTATTTAATTTTGCAAACAACAGCGTTTGCAATGACTGTGGAGAAAGGTTGCTTCTTAAATCGGTTAATACTAATTTAAGTGCCGAAAACGATCTTTCCACGCTGACTTGAATTGCTGGAACGGCGTGAACTACTTTTGCCAGTATAAACAAATATGGGTAAGCAAATTTTTTAGTCTCCCAATGTTCCATAAATTTACATCAACTGGCTTGGGGTTATACTTATCTATCTCTAGGTGGGCAGCCTTTATAATCTCGCTATACCTGAGTGTCTTCTGCGTCTTCGTCACCTGATTCAACCTCGATAGAATTAAGGAACTCATTTAAAAGTGATCTAGTATTCGATTTCTCGAGCGGTTGTTGACGTTGGACTGAACTTTGCGAACTTGATGGCCCAGGAAAACAACGGTGAACATAGATCAGAATTGTCAGACAAAATTCGCAGAATAAATATAAAGTTTAAATATAATTACCTGCTGATCTTTATTTAGAATTCGCGCTATTACAACCTTAAGTTGTGCTCTGGCCTGCATCAAACTTATAGGATTTTTTAACAAAACCCTTCTTATTCGGGGGTCCAAGCACAAACTGCAGGCGACAACGTTATTTTCAATTAGAGCTTCTTCTCGAGCTTCGGTGCACACCTTTAAGACACTGCCATTCTTATGCCTTATTGCCCCAACGGTAAGTCTTAGCTCTAACCACAGCTTGTAGAAATTTCCCATATATAGTTGGGTGCTCTGCAATTTCTGTGGGGCAATGAAAGCTGGCTGCAGAATTTCAACAAAGGCTCGTAAGCTTTATGTTTAGGTCCCAGTGCTCATCACAAAAATCTTCAAAACTCAACAATTTCTTGAGCATCAATTAAGATGAGTTCCAGCGTTTAGGAACATCTAATTCTAATTCTAAATTCTAATTCTAAATTCTAATTTTTCGGGCCTTGTTAATTATTTCAAGCGACTCAAGCTTTTTAACGAAGTCCTTTATCGCGAGCTGTAATGTGTGTGCAGCTCATTTAACAGCTTGGATGGAGCGAATCCGTAAGCCCTTTATAAGATTTTCATCATCTAACCATTAACCATTATCCGCCAAATCATCAAAAAAGTCGTCTTCGCCAACATCATCGACAGACTGGCTTAACAGCTCAACTGCCTTTATCATATTACGCCCGTTGCCTGTTGTGACGGTATATATTTGCTCCTTGGCAATGCCAAAGCTATTTAAAAGGGATGTAACCTCCGCACACAAATTTTGGCTTGTATGCTTTTTATTGAGCTCTATAAGTCCCAAAGTATATACCACAATTTCACTTCCATTATAAAATTGGGCATTGACGCTAAGAATACCTCGATAACATCGAGTGGCTGTATCCATTAAGGAAATTATTTTGCCTTTTAATAGATTAGTGATTTTTCCTTTAATTATGTCACATTTTTCCGAAATAACATCCATTACATCTGTGGAAGTTATAACTGGCATATTCAGACCGGAAAAAATTTGTGCAGTGAGGGTTTGGAATTCAAAACCGCAAATGGCATTTTTTCGACCGTTACCAAGACAACGCAAGCCTCCTTTACACTTTGGCTCAAAATCGAAGAAAACTTGACTAGTTTTTCCGGAACAAAATCTCATGCTGGGCCATGCTGGGATTTATAAATTTCGCTGTGCTGGGATTTCAAATGGCGTTCCAGATTGCAATTATAATTTCCGGTAAACGTTTTGTTGCATATTTTGCACTTCGACTCGTTTTTAGCCACATCGAAATTAAAAAAGGCCCGAGAAACCCAAATTCGTTTTCGACCCATATATATATGTACGAATATTATACATTTTAGTCGTATTTTTATTTTTAATTTAAAATACCTATATAAAAGTTGATTTTTAAAATTTGAAAATTTGTTGCTTGGGTTCATTGGCTTTCTCTGCACAGGATCGTATAAAAATTGTTCTAAAGAAACGCCTCAGAAAGGAGATATCGCAGTTTGAGCGATGTTCTCATCGAAAAAATATCGCCCCAATTGTAGCCGGTTGGTATAATTCCTTTTTTATGTGACTTTTCCAAGGTCTTAGATATTAATCTCCGAATTGAGCACAGCGAAATAGAAATGCATGCATTAAAGCAGCAGGTAGAGCTGGAAAAATATCAATGTTTTCCACAATCAATGTTTTCGATGTTTTACAAAGACAACATCGATTATAATCGGTTACCGACAAAAAAAAAATTTTTAATTTAAACATCAACAATTATAAGCTATCAATTTAAGTTGAATTGATACATTTTGGCGAACAACTTCGCTTGACATAATTCCTTACGTATTTTTCGTTCAGGCTCTCGGAATCAAGTGTTGATAACACAGGTCAACAAGGTTTAGTTCATGATACAACTATACAAGGTAGTCCACTCGGCAAAATCATAGTCCCCTAATATAGGTGCGAGTGAAATAGCTTTGACAGTTAGTGTGAGTGAAAGGGCTACATAGTGTTTCGATTAACCCTTGAACGGAGCATGGGGCTAAAAGTTTCCTTAGTTATTAAAAAAGTTGTAATGTTTATAATTTTATTTTAATTAATTTTGAATTTGACATAGTTTTTTGTTGTTTGACAGCCATTCTCTTGTTCAAGCTCTTAATTCTAAAGAATATACGTATCTAAAAATAAAATTTTTTTATATTTACACTAATATCGACCTGCTTAGCGGCGTTTAACAATGTCTGTTTTAAATTTGTTGTTATTTTAAATGTGTCTTAAACAATATGTAAAAATATGTTTTCAAGTTTTTTTATTTTGTTTTTAAATGCCGATGAAGGTTTCATTAGTCCTTCATGCGAAACCTCATCTACTTATGTAAATGACGACTCTTTTGCTAACTCGGTAGACAAATTTAATTTTTTAATTACTTAGCCAGCCAGGTATTCAAGCGCATCGTGGTTGAATGGTATAAGGACACGTGAGAAACGTGTGCGGAAGCGCCACCGTCACGTTACGGATACGAGTGCGAGTGCGATGCAACGCGTTCGATCATTTTCCCACGATCGAATCCCACACCAAAAAAGGGATGGATGGTGGAAAGGTCATCAAATAACATGTGAACCCCTGTAAACACCTGTGATCGCTCAATACAATTAAATAGGGGAGGGATGAAAAGACTACCATCAACCGAGATTTTTAGCGGTGATAAAAAGGACACTTGTACGTGTATGAAAAGAGAAGTTTCCTGAATTGCGAAAAGGAGGGGGACGAGACTCGAGAACCGTCTGCATTCGAAAGAATGCATTCCAACAGTAATGAAAGCCACACCACCCCTTTCGAACAACAGGCCCTTCAGAGTCATAAAAAAAAGATATCTTGTATGCAATTGCTCCTAATTGAAGAGTTCTCAAGTCACAGTATACAGAGAGGGGTGAGTGGTAGGTAAAAATAGGGTTCGTGGGAGGTAAATTAAGGTAGTCATTTCCTAACGAACAAAAGGAAAAGTCAATCAAGACAGGCGCCGTACCCAATACACTTAAGAGTCAAACATATATCCTGGTATTAACGAACGAGACGTCGCTCAAGAATGCATTATTTTGATTTTTTTTTCTGCAATTAAGGGACGAGACGTCTTATCCCAATTCGTCAATTCCCAAATAAAAATAATGTTTACATTTTATTTTTGAATATTATATAATTTTTATTTTTTCAAGTTCAATATTAAAAACGTCGTTTAAATTTATATACATTTTCATAATTTTAAGACATTTGTTTGAGCGTACAGTATAGAAATGGCAAGCAGATGTATCAACTCCATGGGTTACATTATTTTGAGCCCAGCAACAAGATGTAAAATGTTGTCCATATACATTAGAAACCAGTGGAGTATCAGCCATCCTTTTACAGAAATATTTTAATGAGTCTTCTAGGTATTTTATGTGATCGGGGAAAATTTGATCTTTAAACATTTTTCTGAAATTGTTTATTTTGATTATAAGTTGAATGATTTCCATATTGGATGTATTATTTATTCCGTTGACTGCAAACATTTTGTAATATTATTATTATTTTTCTTCGATTTTTTGTTTGCTTTTATTCCGTCGACGTCTGCTTCCTACGATTTCCAAAAGTTGATTGAAGAAAGTTTTTCAATATCCTAGACAATACGTTGGACTAATCCAGTCAATGGTGTGTATTCAACTAGACGATCGTGAATGAGAAGACAGTAAGCCTTTGTATTCATCTCACTTGGAGCAGTTAGTTCAGTTGAAATTTTAACATCAATTGGTCCCGATTTGACTGACTCATTTTGATAGGAGAGATCGACAACAACAATTGGTGCTTTGCTAATAAATTCCATTGGGGATAAAAGTGGACGAGGTTCTCGATTGTAGTAGCTCTCTTGAAATCTTGAACACATGTCATACAAGACAGCGAATCGATTTTCATTGTATTTAATATTTAAATCTTCGTAGGGATAGACATCAGAATTTAGGTATACCTTTGCATTTCTCAAATTGTTTGTAATTAGTTCTCAATTTAATCTAAAGGCAATGATAGCAAAGCGTGGTCGCTCTCTATTTGCTGCCAGCTTTACATTCCATACATGATGAATTCCCTGTACTAATGATGGGTTTATATAACAATCCCAAGTACGAAATGCTAGTGGAAGACTAGCTCCACTTTTAACTACATTATATATTTTAATTTTTGCACTATCGCTTGGGACAATATGTGGCACTTTTCAGCTAATACTGTGTATAGCAATATTATGTATTTTTCCATCAACTGTTTTAAGAAACATATCGTCAGTATTTTTAGCTAGTAGGAGGATAAGCTCACCTTTAGAATTCATGAGGACTTTCGTATAGTCTTCTGCGAAGCCCAGCAGCATTTTAAGTGGGACTGAAATGTGTATATAAGCTTATTAAAAATATATTTATGATATTGTCAAACTCATATGAACCCACAGGTATTTCTATTTCCCAATATGAAATAGATTATTCCTCATATCCACATTCGGAATTGAATTAAATGTATAAAAATCAATGAGAGCACATTCGTAATTTCGTTTTAGTTCAATTTGTGGGAAAAAGTTTTCACCTTTAACTGATGTACTTCCAGTTAAGGCAATTGTAAGCGATGTCGTCATTTTGATGTTTGATTCTGTACTGTCTTGATGATCATCGTCTCAGTTCAGTTATATGACTTTGAATATATTTATAAATTTTTCTTTAAAGTATAATAAATTGATCAAATCCTTTTCTGTATCGTCCAGTATTCATTTCATAATCCTTGGAAATTAGGATAAAACCATACTTGTCCTCCCAACACATTCGTGAAATTTTCATGAAAGAATTATAGTCCATGTCACTATTTACATGATCTCTATATATATGACGCATGTTTAAATCAGCGTTGACACGGTAGAGGAAAGCCTTTCCTGTATAAATGACGGTAAGCAGGAGGTCCCGCGGACATGTCGGCTGCATTAAAAACTGCTCTTTTTCCGCCACTCTTCAAAATATTTATTTGAGTCCTAGTAAATATTTTGCCTAGAGACTTCTCGAGATCTTGATAATCATCAAGCTGCTGGCGTAAGAACTGCACTTCCATTTCTAAAAGACTTATCTTTTTTTTCAGGCTTTGGTTTTCTATATGAATTGCCCGATCTATCGCTTTTTCCCTAAGTCACAAATACATTTTTTTTATATACATAATATTTTTAACACAGTTAACTTACTCTGTTTGCGTCCTCGTATTGGCGTAGCCTAATTTAACAAAATGTTGTTCAGGCTCTGCCTCTTTTTGCGGAACTGCAGTCGAATTAAGGACTTCCACTGTGAAGCACTGAAATGTGTATCGCAAATTTTCAAGCTCTTAATAAGGCTACAGCCCAGAGACTGCTCCCACAAAGCAGCACAGTTTGGAACATGCACAAATTTTACGCCTAGCACGTGCTTGCGACAAGAGCTGCAAAATAACATTTTTTGCTTGGCCACTTGAGGGTTAAAGTTTCTGAAAAAAAAACTCTCCGCACACAACCTTTCAGTTCGACTAGCAGGCACGCACTGAAATTAGGGGACCAAAACCCGAACGACTTCGGCAAGCCTAATGGACTACCTTGTATAGTTGTATCATGGTTTAGTTGTTCATTTCCGAAGGAATTTGGTGCATTAAATCCGAATCCGGCGTCAGAATTTGGCCATCACATCAGGATTTTAAAAATGTGAGGTTATGTAACCAAAACATTTTTCGAACTTTTGAAGGTAATTTTAATTTAAGACCTTAAGAGATCAAATACGATTATTTTTCAAAAAGTTATAGCTCTTTGAAGTTACGAATTTTTTCAGAAAATGCTAATTGCTACTCAATTATTTTCGTTCATTTTTTGAAAAGCTGGGACACATTTCTAAAGGAACTTGGTCCGTAGAATCCGGCGTCAAAATTTTACTATCACGTCAGGATATTTGAGGTGATGTACCTGTACATGCAATTTTTCGAAATTTTCAAATATCTCAATCCTGAAGTGATAGGCAAATTCTTATGCCGGATTCAGATTCTGCGCACTCAATTCCTTTGGGAATGAATCTCATCTTTCCAACAACTGAACGAAATGTATCATTAGCATTATCAAAAGGCCTATGCGAAAACTGCATAAATTCAAAAAGTCATGACTTTGCGAAAAAGTTGCGTATTTGATGTCGTGAGGTCTTAAATTAAAGGGAAAGAGTTGTTCTAAATGATTCAAATTAAACAAGAAAGGAAGCTAACTTCGGCTTACCGAAGTTTATATACCCTTGCAGATTACAATTGAGCTATATAATTAAAAACGAAATTCTAAGATAACATTGAATGGCCAAATCTCAATTTTGATGAAAATATGTTCAGAAACAATCGAGTTATGATTTTTTCTATTATTTCCCTGATGTACCTATGGCAGCTATAGGATATAGTCGTCCGACTTCTATGAAATTTAAATCGAAATTCTGAAATAATATTAAGTGACGAAATCTCAAGTTTGATGAAAATATGTTGAGAAATAGCGAAGTTATAATTTTTTTTTCGAAAATTTTGCCGATCGTTCCTACTGTTCCCGATTTTTTCTATGGCGTCCGATTTTCATGAAATTTAATACGAAATTCTGAAAAAAATAATAAATGAAAATGAAATAAATAAAAAATTTTCGATCGTTTCTATGTCAGCTATATTATATAGTCGTCCGTTCCGACTTATGTAAGAGTGAGAGCATATATAAGATTACCTGCAAAGTTTCATTCAGATAGCTTCAAAACTGAGGGACTAGTTTGGGTATAATCGGACAGACGGACATCGCTAGATCTACTCGGCTGTTGATCTTGATCAAGAATATATATTCTTTATAGGGTCGGAAATGTCTCCTTCCCTGCGTTGCAAACTTTTCACTGAAATTATAATACCCTGCAAGGGTATACAAACAGTCCAACGAAATTTCTTGCGCCCTTTACGTAAACCGAGAAGTTAAAAATCTCAATCCTGACGTAATGACCAAATTCTGACGACAGATTTAGATTCTACGCACCGAATCCTCTCGGAAATTAACCCCATATTTCCAACAACTCACAAAACATTATATTTGAAGATATGTGTAATCGAGGTTGACAGAAAAACATGGATGTTAAAAATATTTTAGGCAACATCGATACTGTCGATGTGACATCGATTTTATTTTCAGCTCTAATATAAGGTGACTCTAATACAAAGTGACTCAGACTCA
>VNJQ01000485.1:0-11773 GCA_008042515.1 Drosophila truncata
AAAGGAAAGAAGGGTGTGTGCAAAGTTTCAAGTCGATAGCTTCAAAACTGAGAGACTAGTTTGCGTAGAAACAGACAGACGGACAGACAGACGGACAGACGGACAGACGGACATGCTTATATCAACTCAGGAGGTGATCCTGACCAAGAATATATATACTTTATAGGGTCGAAGATGTCTCCTTAACTGCGTTGCACACTTTTGACCAAAATTATAATACCCTCTGCAAAGGTATAAAAAACAAATTGCATTGGCTTCGCCTACTGCAGTTCGAAACGAAGTAGGCGCCCAAAATTCGACCTGCGATCGGCCTCTTCTCGAAGTTCGAACTGTATAGCTGTTGTTATTTTCGGAGCAGCAAAATGCGACAGTCCCTCAAGTTAGAGAGAGATGGAGATAAGGGAGGGAAAAAATGTTCGTGTTGTGTGTCGCTTCTCCTAACTCCCTTTTCAGTTTGAAGAAAACTTCTGTTATTTTAATACAAGTGTTTTGCATATTATGTAGTAAAAGTTACGTAAAAAATTAAATATTTAAGGGTAAGTAGGTATTTTTACTCAATTAATAATTTCCTTTGCAGAAAAAATAGATACGACTTCAATATAGACGGCTTGAATGCTGAACTCCTTAATTTTGGGGAGTTTCTTTTTAATTAAAACTGGTATGTATTTATATATGTGCAAATTATTAAATTTTCAATGTGATTCTAACATATGTATGCATTTAATTTACAGATCACAAATTTATGCAAGTTCCCTGAAGAACCTGCAGCCTCAGATGTGCAAACACCTTGGACGCGGCAATAAAGAAACGCAAGACTGAGAATTCAACAGGCTTTAGGATGTTTCGACGAACCAACCTTATTTATAAATATTTAATGTTATTTTTTAAGTATTTTAAGTATTATATAAGTATATAAAGTAAAAATAAAAATAAAAAAATCTGAACCAAAAAAAATTTCGAAATAAAATTTCGACCAAAATGTTGTTGATGAATTGTTGATGAACTGTTGATGAATTGTTGATGAATTGTTGATGAATTGTTGATGAAGTGTTGATGAATTGTTGATGAATTGTCGATGAATTGTTGATGAATTGTCGATGAATTGTTGATGAATTGTTGATGAATTGTCGATGAATTGTTGATGAATTGTTGTTGATGACAGCCTAGGACATGCCCATGTTAAATTCATAACAAATTGTATGGCTGTTCATCGATGATTCATCAACAACATCCTTCGGGTGTTGATGAATTGTTGATGAATGGTACTGCAGGGTATTTTTAGAACGTTCGTTAGAGTAATTGCAAGTTGTCCCGAATTTCAATTCACGGGGAGTGGTCCTCCCCCAAGTCAAAGTTTTTGTATTTTTAGCAAATAATTTTTTTTTTAATTTTTCCCTGTAAATCAAAATAATTACAGTATTTTATACTAAGAAATAAAAAAAATAAAATGTCATTTCCATTTCGTTTTCCCTGGGTACCGATTTTAATATAAAAGGACACGAAATCGAGCGGCGCCTTGTAAAGGTTCAGGGTATTCTACTGTCGGGACACCCGACTGTATGTCCATCTTGTTTTTAAATTAAGGCGGAGATCGAAAAACTCGTAGCGCGAAATAAAGGTCGGGGGTCGTCGGTTCATAAATAACTTGAGTTGCAATAAAACTTTTTGTGACTGATGGCAGGTTGATACCGTGACCTTAGAGCGGTTGAAGTGCGGTGAAAGGCTGAGGAGTGCCGTAAAGAGGCGTAAGAGACCGCAAATGGGTTGCAGCACTGTATAGGCAAAATAGCCACCGATCCTAGAAAGAATGTTCATCAACGTCCGTATCGGATGGATTTCGGGGCAGACTTGGCATTGGTAGGACTAAGTATCTCAGGTACGTCTTGTCTCCAGACGTTCGCGGTGCGTAAGACTGGAGACACCTGTTCGGATCTGCATAAAATAAATAGTGGTCAGTAATGTGAGAACTAGTATTAAGAAGAAGAAGGGCCCATTGCTACGAACGTGCCGCGTGTACTGGACTTTCGTGCTTATACAGGAACGTGTGGTCGTGCTGATTGTACGTCACTCGGAATGTTCGCGGCCCAAAAATAGCGGTAGGCTAACACCGTGCTGAGCCTCTCATCAGCTCTGAACCTGAGGAACTCTTGGAACTCTCGAAGCGGGTGGATTCAGCTGCAGACTCGGCACTGGCCGGAGTGAGTGTCTCTGGGACGACTGCCTACAATTCGGGCTAATTCTACAAGCAATAAAGTTTTTAGTTTTTGAAGGCTTACAATGCCTTCTATACTGTTAAAAAGACGATTGTAATCAGTACATAAAACCCTAAAAGGGTTATGTACAATACTTCGAACTCCCGCCTACAGTGGTTAACTACTAGGGAGATGTAAGTTCGAGATGTTAGACGGGGAACATGAAAATTAAGCAGGCCTAGTAGGTAGGGGATCACCATATCACTGTGTATAAGTTTATGTAAAAAGACGACGCCAAGAATCGTCCTACGATTAGCTAGATAAGGTAAGTTAATTAAGAGAAGTCTACTAAAAAAAGACGGCAATTTTAGGTCAGCATCCCAAGATAGGCCACGGAGGGCAAAAGAATACAGTTCTTTTGGACAAATTCAATGCAGTTACTATGGACTCCGCATTGAGGTCTCCAGACACACGGACCGTACTCCAATATGGGACGAACTAACGATGTAAAAAGGGTATTTGTTACATAAGGAAAGCCGGATTTCTTCGCCCACCTTTTAATGAATCCAAGCATAGATAGTAAAAATAAAAAATACATTTGTTTTACGTTTTCTTCATTTTTGATTTTTACACTTTTATTAAGGATAAAATATATGTTGCATAAATACATAAAATATAAAGGGTTCAAAGTTAAACTTTATATATTAAACAAATTAAAAATTTTAAATTCACACAAATGAATTTATTTGTTATGTTTTTAGTGCATTAAAAAAATATTTGAATTAATAATATATTTAATAGTTTCAGTACTCAGTTCACATCGATAAAATTTTATTATAATATTCCATATTCATTAAGAAATAATCAATTATTTTATTTTATTTTTTATTATTTATTAAACTCAAGTTTAAACGGTACGTCGCAGATATGCATAGCGGCCATATAAAGGGTTAAGATCCAGACGGATCCCCAGATCATCTATCAGAATTATTCTTACCAAAGAACAGTCATTAAGCATATAAATGGCAAACAGTTTGCATTTAGAGCTGTTGAGATGTTAAGCATTAGCATGGCACCATGGTTGGAAGTTGTCAAGATCCGATTGCAAATCTGATTGGCATTAACTATCCCTATACTGCAAGTTTAACATCATCAGCGTATATGAGTACTCTGGATTTGGTTAGAACCTGCGGCAAGTCATTGATAAACAATGTGAATAGCAGTGGTCCTAGGTGGCTAACCTGTGGGACGCCAGATGTGATCTGAGGCTGTTGGATAGAACGTTTCTGAACAGAACCTTTTGAGTCCTGTCACTTAGATAACTTGAAATGCACTTAAGAAGATCACTAGGAAAACCCAGAGAATCAAGAATCAAGTAACCAGAGGAGAATGATTAACCGAGACAAAAAAGCAATGACTGAAACATTTATCTTAAACGATGAAATGTCTCTGGCATACGAAAATTTGAATTTTTCCACTTTAATATTTTTGGCTTGAGTTTTGCCTTGTATATAGGCATCTTCCGATGCGAGATCAGTGGTAAGCCTCGAAACAAATATTGTTTTCGATGGTGGAACTGCTGTAAGGGTCTTACGTAACGTAATGTTACTAACCTCGGCCGGAATTCCGGTCATTGTTGGACCCTGGGTATGTTTTGTTACGGGATTTTGTGGATCCAAAGATTTGGGCTCCGCAGCGGACACAAAGGAAACTGGCTGAGCGGCTGCCGTTATCCCTGCGTCCGATTCGGATACCGAATCCTTTCTCGGTCCTGATCTCAGAACCATTGGATTTGGTGCTGTGACGCGGGGGTGTGGCAGGAACTAGGTTGCTGTGGCTCACACAGTTGCAGCCGACCAGCAGCGGATTTTTTACGTTTCGGCGAGTCGTTTAATAGCTTCATACTATTAAATTGAGCGTCTAGCGCGGAGAACAGCTCACTCGCTTTGCGAAAAGTGACCATAACCTTATTAATTCCACTCCTGGTCTGACGCATGAAGGATGATATTTCCTTCTCAACCGGTCGACAGGCCTCACAACAATAACGCAGGCCCTTTTTGCTAGACACTGCGTCAGCTATACGACCTGTCACCTCAATGTACTTGGCATGAAGTACCGCATCGCAAAGCCAGCAATGAAGACTCGCCTGGTCGGCTAAAACATTTTTTTGACAGTTCTTAATTACAAAGACAATATTTGAAGACATTTTCACAAGCCTGTGAGCCACTGTGCGCACAATCAGTTCCGAAAAAAGAACCTGTAATAAGATGAATCCATCACACAGTTAAGGTACCATAATTAGTGCAAATGTTGTAATAGGTTTTTGAACATTTAAAAGATGACAACGGGTTGAGATACATTCATAACGAATTTATTTGGTGGTTGCGCAGCAAGGGTGCCGCTTCAACCGCTCTAAGGTATCTGACTTTACAATTGTTCCTTATGAGTTAATTTAGGCTCTGCCTCGTAGCTGCGCTGCCAACAGCGGCAGCGGAGAGACGCTTATGTATATTCTTAAGTATATAAATGAAGCTATGCTCGCTAAAGTTGGAGCGCGAGGGAATATACATAAACACTTGGAATAAAGCTTGCGCGTGTCAGTTATACTGACACTTGTATTTCCGTTAGCCGTCAAATGAATTTACGTAGTGGACCGATCGTATCCGCGATAACCCTGTCGAATGCCACTTCTGGCGTTTCAGTCATAGTTATTGGGGTCTTGGCATTTGGGGCATTTTTTTAAATAATCAGTTATAAATCTTGACAATTTCGGCAGCTTACTACGTAAGCCTCTTGCATTCTGATAGGAGATTGACAGAGAGGTTATTAGTTTTTTTGGACAGGCTGGGAGGACGTTGATGGTGCAGTGGTCACGTCAGGCTTGGGAAGACTTATTCCAACAGGCCGTTTCTTTTTCTTAGCTTCATATTCTTTGACAACCATATACTTCGGCCAGAATTTGGTAGAGCATATTGTGCCAAAGAATTCATTTAGGACATTTATTTTGAAAGATGAAATGTCCCTAGCGTAAGAAAATTTAAATTTTTCCACCTTCAACTTTAAATTTTCGACATCTTCCGATGTTTGACCAGGGGAGAGCCGCGAAACAAATATCTGTTTCGTAGGTGGGATTGCAATAAGGGCATTTGGCAAGACAGACTGAGTATCTGTCGTGCCATTATCGGCCGGTAGTCCGGTCCTTATACCCTGGGGGGTTAAATAGACGGGGCTATGGGGGGTCAAAATTTGTGATCCCCTAGGGGATGAAACAGACATTACCGGCGGAACGGTCAGTCCCACGGCACATTCGGATACCGAATCTTTTCTAACACTCGATCTGAGAATTCTGGGAGTTAATTTTGAGGTCGAGGGCTGTGCCGAGGGAGGCTGTTGCTGAGAGCCCGCCGCGGGTTGCAGGGATCCGTCAACATGCTGCACACCAGTTGCAGTTTTTTTGCGCCTTGGAGACTCATTTAATAGCGTAAGGCTATTAAATTGTTTGTCAAGCGGTAAGAACATGTTATGAGTTTTATGAAAACTCGATAACACCTCCTTAAAACCGCCCTCGGTCTGCCGCATGAAAGACAACATTTCCCTTTCAACGTCGCGACAGGCTTCGCAACAGTAGCGTAAGCCGATATTTTTCCTCACATCATCAACCGTCCGACCGGCAACCCCAATGCACTTTGCATGCAAAATGTTGTCACACAACCAGCAGCCGATGGTGAGATCACTAGACATAATTACCTTTTTGCAGGTTTTAGCAAAGCAGACGATATTCGAAGACATTGTAAAGACTTACCACTGTACTTGTTACGTTAATGAGAGGGAGCGACAGATAAGATAAAAGTGCAGCTGCACAGAGAGAGTTGGAGAGTGGGAGAGCGTGAAAACAGGAGAGCGTGGGAGTAAGCAAGCTTAGGAACGTTTAGCTGTGCGACGGCGCAACAACGGCTAAACGGGAGAGGCACAAAAAGGAATGCAAAAATGCAAGAAAAACAATCACTGCACCACAATTAAATTGTGAAAATAAAAGAGATTAAATGCACAAATAAATATAGCTGCATGCACACGAAGTGAATAGGAACTATGAAGAACGCAATGTAGAAGTTTTAAATAAACCCCGATGGTTTTTAGCAAAGTTATTACACAAAAACGAGAGCGCAACAAAAAAAAAACACGACCGTTCACTTTGAAGGAGAAAGACGAATGAATTGTCGGCAGTCGTCCCAGAGACACTCACTCCGGCCAGTGCCGAGTCTGCAGCTGAATCCACCCGCTTCGAAAGTGCCAAGAGTTCCTCAGGTTCAGAGCTAATGAGAGGCTCAGCACGGTGTTAGCCTAGCGGTGTTTTTGGGCCGCGAACATTTCGAGTGACGTACAATCAGCACGACCACACGTTCCTGTATAAGCACAAAAGTCCAGTAAACGCGGCAAGTTCGCAGGAACGGGCCCTTCTTCTTCTTAATACTATTTCTCTCATTACTGACCACTATTTATTTTATCCAGATCCGAACCGATGTCTCCGATGTCTCAGCCGCTCTAAGGTCATGGTATCAACCTGCCATCAGTCACAAAAAGTTGTATTGCAACTCAAGTGATTTATGAACCGACGACCCCCGACCTTTATTTCGCGCCACGGGTTTTTCGATCTGCGCCTTAATTTAAAAATAATCCAAAAATAATCCGTTTTAAATAAAATGGTTGCGGCAAGTAAAATAGCACGGGAGTACGAGAGCTTTATGATCTATTGCCCTCGGTTACATGGCATCTGCCGTGCTATGCCCGGGATTCGTCAACCAATTCCGTTTATTTTGCCTCTTCGAGACTCATTTAATAGCAAAAGACTATTAAATTGTTTAGCAAGCGCTAAAACATGTTATGAGTTTTAGCGAAACAGACATTTTAACGAATTACAACTGTACTTCATCTGGTTAATCCTGGTCTCGAAGGAATACTGGGCTGTGTGCTTAGGTATTGTTGCGATGCCCTGTGTACCCCCCATTTGAAATATTTTACCTTATCCTTAAAGGTAGAATTTAAAATTTGATTGAAAACCCCTAACCCTAGGCACCGGATACATGACACGCATAGACGTTGTGTAGCGTATTGCACGGTCAATGTTGTAAGACAATATATTGTCAGTTTTCGACGGATCAGTGGCGGTGGGACCCATAAAACGGTATCTCATTCCAGGTGGGGTAGGATCTTGCTGACGTCTAAACTTGGCACTACGAATTTTATTTTATAGAGTGCCTCAACAAAACAAAAAGCCTACTCCTAGGCGGAAAAGAAAGCGAAATCCAATTAATTCTATGGCTATGGCTGATCTTCAAAAGAATTGTAAGGGGGTGGCGTTGATGTTAGCTGCCACACGTGTTCTTAACACACCCAACCATGTCTCTCCCTAAGAGGGGAAACCCATATCTTATTGTTTCCTTCTTTAATTTACTATCTAGGTACACCCAACGTACCATGCCTTAAGTCCTTAAAAACGCCCGGTAAAGTTCAAATGGCCTGAACGATTCCGGCGCGAATAAATATGTATATATAAAAAAAAAAAAAATTAAATTTACTTCATACCCCCATGTCTAAAATAGAAACTTATAAATTCATTGTTGATTCAATTCTCTCTATAATTATCAATTTCGGTAATTTTGTTTTCTTTATATACATTATTGTTTCGCTATTTTTCGTTATTGTTATTCATATTTTTATTTTTATCTAATTTGTAATCTTTCCAACACGTTTTTAGATGGACATATTCTTTTACACGTTTGTTTTTTATTTTTTTTTTTTCCGAAGAGTTCTATGTCGTTACATAACCTAATCAATTTTGTAATTAAGTTTTAAACTAGCTGAAATTTTCTAGAGATACATAATTTTGTTTGTTTCGGTTTGTAATTCATTTCATTTCATATTTTTAATATATTGAAATGTTCCCATAATAACAACAATGGCGAGGCTTTATATCAGGGATGGGCATGAAATCTAACGGACTGAGCAGCAGCTCGGCCTGACACCAACAACCACCACCGACGCGATCCGTCGCTACCACGAGCCAGAGAGAATGTGCGAGCGAAGGGAGTACACTGTCAAAAACAGTTTCAGTACTTTCAAATTCTTTTCCATTTTGCACATGCACTCGTGACTGACTTCAGAAAAAGACTAAGGAAAACTTCCAAACTTTTTTGGCGACGACAACTGCCCAATTCCTGGCACGTTGGAATCCCTCGATGCTAATTTTCCACTATACTTTTCCTGCTTTTTGAACTGCTGCTCGCCTTCCGATGGGACACCAATCCTTACAGCCATGCAATCGATTAGGTCGGTCAACGCGAAGGTTTTGCAAAATGAGTTGCAAGAAAAGGTTCGGCACGGCCACGTCCAGCGCAAAAAGTTTGCAGATTTTTATCAGGCGGTCGTAGGGCCAAAATTAGAATTTATATTTTCGAATTTACAAAATAATTACCATGTAGGTCAGTTTAGCTGCCGTAGGGTAAATTAAAGCCGACTTAATAGCAGACCACTTTTCGTGTCGTGGGATGCGTGCGGATTTAGATATCTTGCCTTGGACATACAATTCCACGTTTTTGCGGCACTATGCGGATATATGAAATGCAGATAAGAGCGCTTTGAACTACTCAGATCCAAGACTTGAAACGGAAAGACCGGAAGCTGGGCTTTCAAGCTTTATCAAAGCCCGCTAGTCCGAGTTAGGGATGCATTTTGATAACCCTTATTTGCCATTCACAGCGAGGTGTCGAAATAGGTGAGTAATTGGTACTACTATGGCGGGCTATGACCGAATTTCAAAAATCGAATTTTAAAAACATTTTCTATCCAAACATTTTTATAGGGAAGAAAATTTTCTTGCCATAAGGCGACCATTACACCCACAGATAATTTTACCGACTATCAAGAGGAAGATTATCTGAAATTATACGCGAAAATCTTTTGCGTGAAAAGTTCCGATCTCACGTCCCTGAAGAGTTTCCAAGAGATAAAAAGAGTGTCCTAGTTTACGTTTTATTCTACATTTGGTAAATTGTGGAGCAAGCTTCTTGTTGTCGGTTTGACTGAAATTGCTGAGGCTTAAGTTCCTTCTAAAGACTTCGTGACCCTCTTTGTAATTCACTGGTTTTGATCTTAAGTTATACTGTTCTACATTTCTCTCATATGCTAATTTGCTGCTTCGCTGCATATCCTTTCTAATTAAAACCAAACTATCAGGGCGTTCTATTGGAATGAAATCCTCTAGCAAGTTAAAATCTTTCAATAGACGATAGTCAGAACCATGCTTTATCATATTAAGGCCAAACAACGCCTTATACGGTGAACATCCAATAGATTGATGTATTGCTAATCGTAGGGCACAGGATATATGAGTTAGATACTGATTTCATTCTCTCTGGTCTTGGCTGATGTACGCTCGTATCGCCGACAGCAAAGACGTATGTCATACTTAGTAAAGAAAGCAGCAAGCTCTTTAGCTTTAAATTGACTGCCGTTGTCGCTGACTACTATCTCAGGAACGCCATAACAATGGAAAATACTTTGCTTTAAAAATTCCTGTATTTTTTGGAAGTAAACTGTTTTAGTGGGCATAGACAATGAAACCTACTTAAATGATCTAACACGATTAGCAGGCCGATATAACTAGATTTACTTCTGGGGTAAGGACCTAGTATATCAACATATAGTTTTTGAAATGGCCTAACGGGCACGCTCTGTTGACCCATTAGAGGTCGTAGAATTACATTGGGTGCTTTAGTTTCTTTGCATGTATTGCACTCACGGATGTAATCACGAATATCCTTGGAGAGACCTGGCCAGGTCCTTACCCCAGAAGTAAATATGGTTATATCGGTCTTCTAATCGTGTTATATCATTTTAGTAGGTATCATTGGCTGTGCCCGCTAAAACAGTTTACTTCCAAAAAAATACAGCAATTTTTAGAGCAAAGTATTTTCCATTGTTATGGCGTTCCTGAGATAGTAGTCAGCGACAACGGCAGTCAATTTAAAGCTAAAGAGCTTGCGGCTTTCTTAACTAAATATGGCATACGTCATATGTTTACAGCACTCTATTCCCCACAGAGTAATGCTGCTGAGCGGGTGAACAGATCTTTGCTATCGGCGATACGAGCGTACATCAGCCAAGAACAGAGAGAATGGAATCAGTATCTAACTCATATATCCTGTGCCCTACGATTAGCAATATATCTTTTTTTTTCGTCTTTCTCCTTCAAAGTGAACGGTCGTGTTTTTTTCTTGCGCTCTCGTTTTTGTGTAATAGCTTTGCTAAAAACCATCGGGGTTTATTTAAAACTTCTACATTGCGTTCTTCATAGTTCCCGTTCACTTCGCGTGTGCATGCAGTTATATTTATTTGTGCAATTAATCTCTTTTATATTCACAATTTAATTGTGGTGCAGTGATTGTTTTTCTTGCATTTTTGCATTCCTCTTTGTGCCTCTCCCGTTTAGCCGTTGTTGCGCCGTCGCGACAGCTAAACGTAAGCTTGCTTACTCCCACGCTCTCACGCTCTTCCACTCTCCAACTCTCTCTGTGCAGCTGCACTTTTATCTTATCTGTCGCTCCCTCTTATAAACGTAACAAGTACAGTGGTAAGTCTTTACAATGTCTTCGAATATCGTCTGCTTCGCTAAAACCTGCCAAAAGGTAATGTTCAGTCGCAGCAGTATATAGTCATAAGTAAGAATATCTCAAAACACAACACACATATTATGTAACAACTCTTCAGTCACAGTGACCTGCTTTTGTCGTAAATAAAGTATAATTTACCAGGTCAAGCGAACATGCATGGTCAACTGAGACGAGGAAATTAACTGGGGCGATGGTCTCAGTTCGCGACATTAACCCACATTCACAAGTAACCGCACACTATTTCTTATACGTTATTTCTGTTAGCATAAACGTTTGTGTACCTATATATATTGTTAAGTTTCATTAATAAAGTCAGTAAGAGTTCTAACGCAGACCCAGAGCTTTTATTCATGCTGTTCTTTTAGAACGACGTATGCACCCAACCCCTCAAACAAGTCCACCTAGTTTCAAGTGCTAGTTGCGACAACAAACAGGCAAATAGTTTATGCACTATTTGCCAGGCATCTAAGCCTTCTTACACTCAACATTTTGGTGACCCCGACGAACACGCTAGCCGTGGACGTCAACATAGGGAAATTTCCGCTAACTCATAGGAACCTCCCGCAGGATAATCCGTAACTCTTGGGATTTTCCTAATTTTCACTCGCCATAAATACCATTGGTGAGCCCTGACTCACAGGAAATTGTCCTGAATACGTCAGAACCCCAGGAAGATTCCGTAACTTTTGGGAGTCTTCCAGATTTTTTCACTCTTGCCAGAGAACAATTGGTGAGACCGACAAGGAAAGTTCCGTAATTCTTGGGAACCTCCAGCAGTCAAGAGCCGTCAAATCCTTTTTCTATCTAGAAATCCCCCAAGTCTATTGACCATTTGTTAATTCCTTCGACCACAGACGGTTGCGAATAGGAGCGTATCCAGCTGGTAAAGCGAATAAAATACTCCCACCGGTC
>VNJQ01000488.1:0-18108 GCA_008042515.1 Drosophila truncata
CGCCATTATCTAAATTTGGAAAGAACCATTACAAGCACCCCACCCCGCCTAATTTAATAATGGCCGTCCTTTTTATACCCTTGCAGGGTAATATTGGTTTAGTCAGAAGTTTGCAACGCAGTGAAGAAGACATCTTCGACCCTATAAAAAGTAAATAGTAAAAGTCTCTCCGTCTGTCTGTCTGTCCGTTTCTACGCAAACTAGTCCCCCAGTTTTAAAGCTATCTAAATAAAACTTTGCAGTTAGTTTTCTACATACTCCAACTCGTACATATGTCGGAACGGGCCGGATCGGACGACTATATCAAATAGCTCCCATAGGAACGATCAAGAAAATAATAGAAAAAATTATAACTTTGCTGTTTCTCAACATATTTTCATCAAATTTGAGATGTGGCCATTCATTATTATTTTAGAATTTCGTTTTAAATTTTATAGTTTATTGTAATCTGCAAGGGTATATAAACTTCCGAGAGCCGAAGTTAGCTTCTATTCTTGTTAGTATTTATGTATAGTCTAAAGAGTATTATCAATTATGTATACTTATTGTTTTAATTTTAAATTTCACCATTGTAATCACCAGTTCGACTTGCACTTTCGTAATGCGAAAACTGAATAACTTCGAAAAGTATTCATAATCTTTTCTGCCTGTACCTCCGAATATGCTCAGAAAAAGGATTGTTTTATGAGCCAATGCGGTATTTTTTCGATCTTTACTTTGTGTTTACTTTCCGCAGCTCCGAAAACGCTCTAATTTATGTGTTTACTCAGAAAATGCTCTGAAGCTGGGCTGATTTCAGATACATAATTTGGAGCGCTCCTAACTTTGCATGCTGGGAGGATTGTATAGTCTTAAGTGTGCTTGTGTGTGTGTATAGCGTCTGTTCATTAAAAACTTTGCAATGAGAACTGACCCATCTGCAGCTTCTTTTTATAGGCCCTGCCTTCTGGTGTTCAAGTGTTACAAGCAAGTTACGTCATTTCCCTGATAACTTTTAACTAATAAACAAGGTGCAGCGTTAAGTGATTACGACAACAGTGGTACAAAAATATTTTAGATTGTACAATGCAGCAATAAGAATGAGTATGATAATTTTAAATTGTAGGGAAAGAATTGTACCATCTTGAAACTTGTAGAACCACTGTCGTCGTAAGCAGTGGAAGCTGCACTTTCCAAATTAGTTAAAAGCTATTAAGAAATGAGGTACCTTCCTTGTAACCTGGTGGTCCAGTACATGTCAACCACCATATGCCAGGGCTATAAAAGACGCATCAGATGGGTTATTTGTCAGAGCACTGAAGCAAAAGCGGTAAAGTAGCCAACAGTAGTTAGTTATCCTTTTGCAATGAATCTGTGTAAGTGGCAATCTGTTTAGTATTAAAGATTCTCCACTAACGACTAACATTATAGCAAGCCTCTTCCTTCTGGCCCTTGTGGCATCGGTCGCGGTCAGCGCCGGATCTGCCCACAGAATCAGCAGGCCTGAACCAGAAGCTCCCAAGGAGCCATGCCAAGCCACTACCACCAGGCCTCCTTGCGTGCGGACAACAACTCCGCCCTCTCTCTGTGAGAAAGACACGACAACGACGACTACCCCGACTCCGAGCACTCCTTGCAAGCCTGATGAAGACACAACAACAACGACAACCACCTGTTCTACTACAACCACTACAACGACAACAACTACAACAACTACTACAACAACTACAACAACTACAACCACTACAACAACAACCACTACAACAACAACAACCACTACAACAACGACAACCACCTGTTCTACTACAACCACAACAACTACAACAACCACTACAACAACAACTACTACAACAACAACTACCACTACAACAACAACTACCACAACAACAACTACTACCACTACTACAACTTGTTCAACGACAACAACAACTACCACTTGTTCTACAACGACAAATACTCCCATTCCGGATAATCCCATAACCCCTACCCCAGCCGAACCGGAGACTCCTTGCCAGCCTGATGAGCCTCCCACCCCGGAGAAACCAGTAACGCCGACTCCAGAGACTCCTTGCCAGCCTGATGAGCCCCCCACCCCGGAGGAACCAGTAACCCCGAGCCCAGAGACTCCTTGCCAGCCTGATGAGCCGGAGAAACCAGTAACCCCGACTCCAGAGACTCCTTGCCAGCCAGATGATGACACTACAACAACGACCACCACCTGTTCTACTACAACTACTACAACGACAACAACTACAACAACAACTACAACCACAACAACAACTACAACCACTACAACCACTACTACAACCACTACAACCACTACTACAACAACAACTACCACTACAACAACGACAACCACCTGTTCTACTACAACGACAACAACTACAACAACAACTACAACCACTACAACAACAACCACTACAACAACAACTACTACTACTACAACAACAACAACTTGTTCAACGACAACAACAACTACCACTTGTTCTACAACGACAAATACTCCCATTCCGGATAATCCCATAACCCCTACCCCAGCCGAACCGGAGACACCTTGCCAGCCTGATGAGCCGGAGAAACCAGTAACCCCGGCCCCAGAGACTCCTTGCCAGCCTGATGAGCCGGAGAAACCAGTAACCCCGGCCCCTGAGACTCCTTGCCAGCCTGATGAGCCGGAGAAACCAGTAACCCCGACCCCAGAGACTCCTTGCCAGCCTGATAAGCCCCCCACCCCGGAGGAACCAGTAACCCCGACCCCAGGGACTCCTTGCCAGCCTGATGAGCCGGAGAAACCAGTAACCCCGACCCCAGAGACTCCTTGCCAGCCAGATGATGACACTACAACAACGACCACCACCTGTTCTACTACAACGACAACAACTACAACGACAACAACTACAACGACAACAACTACAACGACAACAACTACAACTACAACAACTACAACTACAACAACTACAACTACTACTACAACAACAACAACTACTACGACTACCACTTGTTCTACAACGACTACCACAACAACATGTGAAATAATCACACCCACGCCTACACCGGAGAAACCTTGTCAGCCTGAACAGCCCCCAGTAACCCCTGTTCCGGAGACTCCTTGCCAACCTGATGAAGACACTACAACAACAACAACAACCTGTTCGACAACAACTACAACACCAAAACCACCTTGCCAACCTAAGACCACTACTCCACCACCTTGCAAGCCCACAACAACCACTCCCGCTCCCTGTGATGAAACAACCACACCGGCTTGTGAATCAGCTCCGCAAAAGTCCAATGATGGCATCCTTGCTCACATCAAGGAGCTTTTCACAGGCTCGAGCAGCGCCACCAATGCTCCTACTGTGATGGGAACCAGCCCGATGTGCCAAGGCCGCGCTGAAGGAAGCATTGTCTCGGACCCGAACCACTGCAGGAGGTACTATGAGTGCCGCTCCGGTCGCCGCCTGTTGCGCAAGTGTCGTGCCGGTCTCTGGTTCGATTCGGAGGCAGGAGAGTGCCGTGCCCGCAACTTGGTGTTGAACTGCCCGGCCCAGCGTAACTGATGCGCTGAGTTAACTGAACTGGATTGAGACCCGAGCTTACATTGCAATTTGTATTCCTAACCAACAGTAACCACTTAATCAATAAACGACATTCAGCATTAAAATCGTATCAAGTAGGAAATATTTAGTGACCTTGGAGTGCACTCCGCATACATGCAGTTTTATATGAGTCTTACTTGATTAATTCTTTGATAGATACAAGCTTAAAGAAGCTGGTTCGTAAATTTTTTTTATTTCAAATGACAGACTAACGGTACTGCCCCCATGCTACATTCGGCTTGACATCGCTCACCTTTCAAAAATGATATGCAGAAAAAACGTTTTTAAAGGAAAATTGCCGAACTTGAAGGATTTTTGTATAAGATTTATTCATGTAGCAACGACTTGCAACACAAAGGAGACATTTGTGGAACTAATAAGGCTATTTTAATTGTTGCGCTGAGAAAATCCTCGGGAGAAGATGAAACTGCTACCAATCGCCAAATTTACTGGTGTGGATCACGAAGACAATAACAATGATGATAAATTTTTACCAGAAGAAAAGATACAAATCGACGAGGATATTTCGGATTTCATCTCCAAGATTCAAACCCTAGCAGGAGATGAAGCATCCAGTTGTAATTCAATACACTGCCGGCCGAACCCGTCCTATTTGCCAGAGATAATGCCACATCTTCTAAAATTGTGCCGATATTTTATTTTATGGACCAACGTGATGAATGAAAAATTCTGCTCAAAATATGATGTCGGATCTTCGGCACTGGTGGAAGCATATTTCAAGAATTTTAAAAATACTCTAAATCAATTAGCTTTTTCAACGGAAATTAATGTTCTTATTTTTTGGGAATAAAGTGTTATTATTTATTTATATTTTTGATATTTTCTTTGGGGCTCACCTCTATAATTTTAAAATCGATTGTATTCAGTTTTTACGGAACCGAAAAAGTCAACCGGAATCTTGTGGTCCACATTCATTTATTATGATGGTCAACGTGATGGTCTCCGGGGATTTTGTAGTTGCGGGTCCGCGAAGTTTTATTAATTTGATCAAAACAAAAAAAAAGACACCCTCCATACGGCTCCACCGTCATCGGCTTCTCCAAGCTCAACAAAGAAGAGGCTTATTAGGTTGGACCTCGCCTTATATAGTCTCTTTCAGTTTTACCAGTGATGAGTTCTTAGCTAGATTGGAAAAATAGTTAAAACGAGCTGAAAATTAACGAAAATTAGCTACAAAAAATATACATAGAACAATATTATGTTTTTTAAATATTTGTTCTTTAATTAATTTGAATATTAAAAAACCTTATTTAAAATATTTAAATGTTGCATAATTTCGTTCTAATTATTCATTAATAAGCGGTTTACCACGATAAAAACGTAAGTGACTGTTTACTGTTCTCAGCCTTAAAATTTAACTTTTTTTCCCCTTTTATATATTTTTATTAGTTTACTTTGTCTTTACTTACGAATAGCTCCCAAAACGCACAGAAATAATAACTTTTTATGAGTCATTGCAGTATTGTAGCAATCTTTACTTTGTGTTTACTTCCCGCAGCTCCGAAAACGCTCAGAAAAAAGGTAATTTTATCAGCCTATGTTTTTAAAGCTCAGAAAATGCTCCGAAGTCGTTTTAAAATATGTATTTACTTAAAACATTAAACACTTATATCTTAAATATTAATACATAAAACATATTAACATTTATATCTTAAATATTTGTGACGCGCATACGCGCGCAAGTAGATAGTAGCTGGTTGCAATAAGACAGTTAAGAAATGAAGAAATTACGATATGAAAAAATGGAATTGGATAATTTGAATTTAAACCATCGGCGCGCAAGCGCCCAGGCGGGCGAAGGAAAGGTCACACTAAAGGGGCAGAAGTGGCACACTGAGAAGTAGAACGGGCACACTAATTCTGCCAGATGAAGAAGGAATAGGCAGCCACACTGAGGCCCACAAGATCGCTATATAAAGCGGACCACAGCTCTTGGGACGGCAGTGCCGTCACGGCACTCAGTCTCCGCCGGCGATCGGCGAGGAAGGACAGCAGCAGCAGCTGGATCCAGGAGTCCTTTAAGGAGCAGTAGGAAGGAGTTCGAGCCGGAACTAGCGTAGCATCTAACCGTAGTACCTCGAGTTTTGCTCATTACTGGTAGACCTTAAAGAACTCTAAACTATTCTCACTGAATTGTAGACCGTCAATATTGTCTTCGTTAATTTGGCTCTTTTAAGGAAATTGATCATTAATGTTGCCTGAAAAAAAATTAAGAACAATAATATGTTTTTATAGACGAGGGCTGCAAAATTAATTAATGAAAACTACATTACTGTATCATATGGCTATTACTAAGTTTTCTTGGGACTCTCCGTCTAAAAGGGAGTTCATCATTGGGAGGTCTTCCTCTCCTGATAGGAAATGAGATTTCCCCAAATTCCTTTGTTTTTTTTTTTATTCCTTGTAGACCCCCTTAACTAGGGCCGTTAGAGCTCCTACCGAGTCTGCCGCTATGAGAGTCGTTGCTTTTATTTCTCTCAACTCCAGTGTCACTGCTTTCAACTCTTCTACTTCTTTCCGAAAAGCGTCCACGGAGTTCTGTAGACCTGTAGATGTACATGAAAAAGGGTATTAAAACTATCATATTTTTATGAGGAATTCCAATTGCTTTCTTACAAAAATCGGAGACAGAAAATTTTCTAAACTGGAATCCTCTTCTAAAATACCCTCAAAAGAACTAATTGGGCTATCATAAAAACTGAAGATTTCTGAAAATCTTTTACCAATAATAAAAATGTCTCCTTCCTCTTCAATAAACGAATATATTTTAATGGGAACTATTTCTGATGGAGAAGGATGAGAGCGAGGGCCAAAATTAGACACAGTGACTCCTGCCTTGGTGAGAAAATTAATGCCATGTTCGGTGAGGCGATAGGGGTAAAGTTCAAGAGATTGACGGAAAACAGGGGTGGCGGTGTCGGCGATTGGAGAGGAGAAAGAATCGCGATGAAGGGTGGAGGAAAGAGCTTCGAAGAAGCAAGAGAACATGTCTCGGTTTGATGCAAAAGAAACAACGGTAGTGGTTTTGAAATAGCGTCGGCCAAGGACCGTTGTTTGTTGTGTTGTTTTTTATGTAATTTTTCTATTTATTTGTTCTAGGATTTGTGTGGGTTTTCGGACAAAACGCTTAAGAGTCTGCAAATAATTTTCAAAAGCATAAGACGGGCCACTAATGGGATCGCCGACTACTTTTAAGGCTTCGCTTATATGAAGCAAGCTGTGAACATTGTATGAAACACTGCTTTCACCAAAAATAATAGGGAAATTTTCAACAAAAACATTTAATATTCCCTGGGAAACATTAACTTTTTGTGTCCCTTGTTTCTCAGAGCAGAGCAATGTATATGCACAATGTAATAACAAAAATGCATAATATTGCTATGAAAGAACTTTAAGAGCTACAATCCCAGTATACAATAAAAACTGTCTAAACTCTGTGGCTTTCCAGTTTGGGAGCTCCAACAAGGTTCTCGGCTTGCGAGCAAACTCTTCTGGAACATAAATACTCATTGATATCAAATTCTTAGATATACTTTCCTTTTCAATGTTGCTCAATTTTTCTGCTACTTCATTGTTATAAAGTCTAAGTAAAAATTTTCGCATTACACCCAGTTCTACCAGATGCATGCAATCAAGGGGAACTTGTGTTATCATGAGAACTCCAAGTTTTTCGAAAGCGGACTGAGCATTTAAAAATTTCGAAGGCAAGGAAACTTTCTAGAACGAAAGTCTTCGTCTGAAATCATATCCTCACACTTTGTACTCAAAGTCAAAACTGAATCAATTTTTTTGGCAACCTGCAAGCACTTTGTACATCCATGGCTCTTGCAGGAGCATCGCAAATAATTGCCCTAAATTGCAAAAATATTTTTTTATTTAATATAGATATACCATTCTGTAAAACATCGGACAACTCATTGGTGAATTTATTTAGAATCTCCTCACTGTCAAGAGGTTTGTTATACCCCATAAAAACGTCTATTGGCAAAACAGGAAAATGTTTAACATTATTAATTCTAATTAAAATTGGCCACAATTGGGCACGAGAACTTTTAAATAACGGTAATCCGTCAATATTGATATCAATGCTTAAATATTCCGGAATTTCTTCCAACACTGCTATTTTTTCTAACTGCTTCTTTAAGCCAATATGCAAATAAGAGCCCCATTTATTTGCATAATATCGGGCTTATTTGAACACCTAAATCTATAAAATGGCTTTATTTTTAAATTGTGACGATTTAGAATATTAACTAAATCCGTCGCACAATTTCTTGTCGGCTTATGTTTTAAATACCATTCTTTTAATTCGGCATTTAAATCATAACTATTGTCAACATCTGCCATTTCAGTATCTAAAATTTTCTCTGCATTTGGAAAATCTTCAACAGTTGCTACTCCAATATTTTCAAAATTTGATTTGAACAACCTACTGCTTCCTGATTGGAGGTTCTTGCAGCTGCTGCAAGTCTAATCTGCTCTCTTATTTTATCCTGCTCTGTTTTAACAAGCCTACGCATTTGCCTACCTCCAATCATTTTTAATCAAATTTAAAAATCTGCTGATTCCCACAAAGGCTAAAAATATAAAATAAATGCTATATTTAACAAATTAATAAATATTTTATTAAATTATCATTAAAAGTATGATACATATATACATACATACAAATACATATTTGCATATTATTTATATAAAATAAAAAGCATTTATACCGGGAAAGCATTTATTTAGTGATTTTCTAATCCAATTATCCAATTGTGCACTTCACTTGTTTTGTTAGTTTATCATTTCAATTACCTGAATTTTATTAAATTAATTTATAGCTGAATTTCACAAAAACTTGACTTGTAAGCACTTGAATTGCAAATGCAAAGAGAATGGGGAGAAGCAAGACGAAACCAAACATCCTGGCGCTTGCCAGGATATAGCCCACTAAACAGATACCTCGTAATTAAAACCACATAAAGCAAATAATCCAACAATAACATTTTGGCTATGCCTCAAGCAAATTATTAATAAATACCAATATAGTAAATTATTAAATAAGTAACAAGAAAGGAAGCTAACTTCGGCTCGCCGAAGTTTATATACCCTTGCAGATTGCAATTGAAGTATAAAATTAAAAACGAAATTCTAAGATAACATTGAATGGCCGAATCTCAAATTTGATGAAAATATGTTGAGAAACAACTGAGTTATGATTTTTTTTTATAATTTCTCTGATTGTTCCTATGGCAGCTATAGGATATAGTCGTCCGATTTTCATGAAATTTAAATCGAAATGCTGGAATAATGATTAATGGGCAAATGTCAAAATTGGTGAAAATATATTGAAAACTGACAAAGTTATAATTTTTTTTTCCAAAAATGTACCGATCGTTCCTATGGCAGCTATATGATATAGTCGTCCGATCCGGTCCGTTCCGACTTATGTAGGAGTAAGAGCATATAGAAGACTACCTGCAAAGTTTCATTCAGGTAGCTTAAAAACTGAGGGACTAGTTTGCGTATAATCGGACAGACGGACAGACGGACATGGCTAGATCGACTCAGCTGTTGATACTGATCAAGAATATATATACTTTATAGGGTCGGAAATGTCTCCTTCACTGCGTTGCAAACTTCTGACCAAAATTATAATACCCTGCAAGGGTATAAAAAGTATACAAAGAACAATATTATGTTTTTTAAATATTTGTTCTTAAATTAATTCGAATATTAAAAAACCTTATTCAAAATATTTAAATGTTGCATAATTTCGTTCTAATTATTCAATTCAATTGGTTACAATTGGTTACACGAATGCATTTTTACTTCAATATTTTAGATACATAGTAAAATAAGCTATTCTTAAAGCTATAACCACAGTATCCAGACAGTGAACCGTTTCGCAGCAAAAAAATGTTTAATCTTTTGAAGAGTGACCGCTGGATTCACTTGTTCATCAGCAGTTTTGGAAGGCAAATGATCCGTACATACTTTCTTGAAACCCGGCTTAATTTAAAACTTGGGCATGTCCAAAATTTAATGCTTTGTTTTAGCAAATATATGTCCCTAAGCAAATGGCATGCATTCTAGCGAAACAGCCTCCACCAGACAGCTCCCAAATGTGATATTTGAATGTGGGTTTTAATTAGCAAGGATGAATTCTGTGTCCGGTTCAGGAAAGAGCAAGCTCAGGCTTAATTATTTATTATTTATATTTTTTCATTAGTTCTTTTCAGGTCCTCCCCTCATCTTGCTTCGCAAATTAATAAAATTGCCCAAATCCAACAATTTTTGTATTTGCCTCTGCCTTAATTTAATTATATAAACTGTATTCACTCTTCAAAACTAAATTCGACGTTTCCGCGCCTTATTATTTATAGGTCTGATTCATAATTTGAAATATATTTTATAAAGGAACTGCAAGAGACAGAGCGAGTGGCATAGGATCGAGAACAGCCTGTTTTATTTCATATTTAATTATTTTTCGCACCCCGCTCAGGAAATACTAAACTTGTTTCGCCCATATATGTATCTAGTATATTGCTTTCGTGTATGGATACCGACCTTTAAAACGGCCGCTTACGAACATATCGAACATATACATAACTATTTTATATTCTAAACATGTCAGTACTTGAAATTAATTAGTGGCTTTTTAAATAGCAAAAATATTCCTTAAAATAAAGAAATCCCTCTTTGTTTCGTTTTCCGACTTTTCCTCTTTTTCGTTTCTTTGGTATATTTTCGTACATTTTATTGGGCTTCGGCCACACCACAGTATTTGTTTATATTCTCGAAATTAGCAATTATATTTATTATAAGTAAAAATTTGGGACAGAATGCTGCGCAACTTAACCCGGGAAACCGCCAGAGAACACTGCCGCACCTGTCTACTCAAGCTGGACGGTGAGCGAGGGGCTGACCGGTTCCAATCAGACGCGTTCCCAATCAGCCCGGAGCTGCAACAGTTGCTCGATATAAATTTCTTGTTGGAACGGAGGCCGGAGAACGCAGAGAAGGAGGAGGAGCAGCCTTGGTGGCCCCGAGAACTGTGTCCCGAATGCCTGGATCTAATCCAGAAGTTTGAGAAGTTCCGCACCAGAGCAGAAGAATGCCGGCAACGGTTGCTGCAGATGCTGAAAACGGAAGAGCAGGAGGAGGATCAAAAGCCAGAGACGTATTTCGAGGTGGTCTACGAGGATCTAGACGGTCCAAATCACGATCAGGATTCTCTGCACAGCCTAGAGCCACCGGAGCCCGATCCTGATCCCGATCCCATAGACGAGCCACCTGCAAAGCACGAAAAATGCGGAGGAAAAGCAGCGAGAAGTGCGAGGAACAGCCTGAAGTGCCCGGTGTGCCGGCACAGCTTTGCCCACCAACTCACCCTGGCGGCCCACGTCCGGAAGGTGCACGAGGGCAGCAAGCGACCCTTTCAATGCGATCAGTGCGAGAAGGCATACAGCTTCATGGGCGGCCTTTACACGCACATCCGTGAGGTGCACACGCCGGTGGAGCGGCGGCATCCCTGCGACCAGCCGGGCTGCGAACGTGTCTACACCAGCCGCATTGCCATGCAGAAGCACAAGCGGCTGAAGCACAGTCCTCGAGAGCGGGACAGCGTCCCGCGCAAGTTCATCTGCGAGCAGTGCGGCGCCAGCTTTAATCAGTCGGCCAATCTGAAGTACCATCGCCGGACGAAGCATCCGACGGAGGACGAGCTGGCCGCCAAGGAGGGCGGCAGCGGGGAGCGACACTACTGCGACATCTGTCAGAAGGAGTTCCATTCGCGCTACACGCTGCGCTATCACACGCTGCAGCAGCATGCCACCGCCAATGAGGATGGAAGCCGTCAGGATGTGCTGCCGCACGAGTGTCAGGTATGCGGGCGCCGGATGGCCAAGAAGTTTATGCTGCTCCAGCACATGCTAATGCACTCCAGCGACAAGCTGCCCTGCGAGCACTGCGGCCGGCGTTTCGCCCGTCGCTTTGAACTCGAGGCCCATGTTCGGGCGGTACATCTCAAGCTCAAGCCCTTCGCCTGCCGCCACTGTCCGGAGAGCTTTGCGTCCCGCAAGACGCTGCGGCACCACGAGTACATCCACACGGGTGAAAAGCCGTATGTGTGCGGCACCTGCGGCCAGGCCTTCCGGCAGCAGACGTGCCTCAAAAACCACCGCAAGGTGCACGACAAGTAGTCTTCTTTACCATACAATAGATTTGTTTAATAAAGTGCTTTAACTTAAACACCGAATGCTATCTTAACTTTAACTTTAATCAACAGAAATTTCGTGAAATATAAACACCTTCTTGGTCTCAGGACGCGTCTGGTGGCTTGGCACTGGGACTCACATCTGAGCTGTGCTTCTCCCGCTCTATGTAGGCGGGCAGATCCTCGAGCGGGCGATAGTACATGTGCACAGCCTGTGAACCGGCCATCATGGCCAGCATGGCGCTGCCCAAGAACTTCATGTACTGGCCCCAAGAAACACCGGCGGGCATGTTGTTGCTCAGTTCTCTGTGGTGGTCTGCCTCTCCTGCAAATGCTGCTGCTCCTCCACGTAGTTCTTGGCTTGGCGGCGCTTAAACGTGCGATCTACATAATGGAAGGGAATACAATTAATGAGTTTTTATTCAAAAATTAAAGTAAACTCTGAAGAAACCCGAGTTTGGGGCTTCCTACTCACAGAAGTTGGTCTCGCCAACTGTCCAGTTGATCATGGAGAATTCCAGGCCAGCGCCCAGCAGGAAGAAGAGCGGCAGGAAGCGGTAGACACCGAAGCGCTGCTTTCCGGGCCAGCTGTCCAGCAGACGACGAACCGAGCCGCTGTAGGGACTCATGTGTTTCTTTAGCCGGCGGTTATATAATTCCGTGTCTTTTACGGCCCTTGTCAGGCAAAGTCAGCAGGGCGGCGGGAATCGAGTGCCTCTGTCACATGTGGCCGTCAGTTCTCTATAAGTTTATGAGGAAAAACTATAATATTATTACAATATTTATTTAATTTTTAGAAAAAATCAAACAAGCTCACGTTTCAGTTTCGATTTGTTCCGCAAAAAACAACAGCTGTTCGGAGTAGGTATATTTTTGGTATTTTTGCTGGTCTGTATATTTTATCGATAGTTTATTACTTATCAGTTAAATCGGGAGGAATTAGAGGCTGCGTTCACCAGAACAACATGATCACTGATGGATTTCTTTCGATAGTGCCCTAATTTCCTAAAATGCCTAATATACCTAATTTTTTTTAAAAGTTCATCCATCATGATCAGAATAAAAGGAGCGCAAAAATAACGCAAAAATAATAGAGAAATAAGAACGTTACGTTCTGATAATGATGATCATGATGGATGAAAAAAAAGGAAAAATAAATAATTAGTAGTGAAAGTAGTGGTAACGTCAGTCATCTGGAATAATTACTTATTTTAAATGAATTGTTTAATATTTATATAATTATTATTAAGTTTTTATAAGAACTAATTAAGTGTACAGTGCTGTAATAGGATGAAATAAAGTTGACAACAGGCCTTTTTTATAAAATAAGGCGCCACATTAAGTCATAAATTATTTGATGAGGTCTCTGGTCAAAAGCAATTACTTGGACAATTTTAGGAAAATTTTAAAATGTCTCCAGTTTTTGGTAAAACGTACTGTTGTTTATTTCAGTTTATATAAGCAAATTCAAATCAATGTTGGCGGGAAGCAGGAAGATAACGATAGGTGTCAGCCGATTATTTTTGAGTTGCAAACTTCCGACTGAAATCATAATACCCTGCAAGGCAATAAAAATTCTGGTGTGATTTTAATGTACTTTATTGAGCATTTTATGTTGACTTCTGCAGCCAATTTTTCTTCAGCTCGATATATCGATTCTATACTGTTAATAACAGCAACAACTGTAATTCGAATGTAAATAACATAATAGGATTAGTGTGACCAACGGGAAATATAAAAAACATCTTAAAAATACCGCAATAAATATTTCTGAAATTTTGGAATATTATCAACAGCCGCACTTTTTATTCGTAAAGTTTTTTTCGCCGCGCCTGGTTGTGTTCTTCGTGTTGGTATATCCTCTTTTTTTTTAACACCGCGCGTTCCGACGCCTGTTCGTCGGCTGTGTGTGCCTGAATGGTTTGGTGTTAGTGAGCCGGGCCGAGAATCAGAATTAAAAGTTAACGCAAAATACAAGAAGAGCCTGAACTAACGCCGTGCGGAAAATTGTCTTATTTACTTCGTTATTTACTTGGCCGTTGCTATTTTTTTCTGGTGGCTATTTGCGTGCGTCGGGTGTGTGTTCAAAATTGGCAGCTGTCACACAGACATAAATAAAAATAATAGCAAAAGAAGAAACAAAACAAAACTGCATTACTTTCGTTAGCGTTAGCGTTGTCGTTCCATTTTTTTTTTGTATTTTGTTTGCATTTGCATTGCAAGTTAATTGTTGAATTGCAATGAAAACTGGCAAAATGGCCTAGAGTGCGAATCTCGCGATGACAACAAAAAGGGAAGAGCGAAGCCTAGGACGCCAACGAAATAAAAGATATATTGAAACCGAAGAAGCGGCAGGCAACAAAATTGAAATTAACTGCACAACCAATAGGACCGAAAGAGCGCTCAAAAACTCAAATTCAAATTAAAGCCACTTTTTTTTGTTGTTGTTATTTATGTATGTGTGTGCGTATATGCGTGATTGTGTGTGTGTGTGTGTGTATTTACCACGAAGCCAAAACTTCGTAATCGAGTTTTCTCTCCCCTCTCTTTCACTCTCCGTGTCGCATTCGCGGCTCTCTCTTTTACCTGAGTTTTGAGTTTTTGAGCGCTTTTTTTTTGCCAGAATCTGGCTTGTTATTGCTTTTGCCCAGCGTCGTTACATTAACTTTTAAAGGTAAGTTAATCAATTGAATCAGTTTTTGTAGGACATAAGTTGTAGAATTTCAAATATTAGGCATAAAGTCACACACACAATTTTTTTAGTGGCTTGAAAACAGGTTTTCTAGCTGGGCGAAGAAGAAGAAGAAGAGCGGCATCAGACAATGAGCGCGAATTACGGTTGTATCAATGTGTGTGTGTGTGTGTGTGTGTGTGTGTGTGTGTGCGGTGTGCGAGTGTGTGCTCACTAAGGTGGGGCAGATTCAAGAGATCAGCTTGAATTCTCCTCTCTTCTCTGCATCTCTTGCCACCGCGCGCGCCCTCTAAAATTTTCAACATTAAAATGGATGAACTAAAATTATTCAAAGCAGTTTTCCTAGAGTCACTATTAAATAAAACATAAATAAATTAGATATTGTGTTAGTTTTTGCTTGGGAAGTTAATAAAATACTATTTTCTTTAATTTGCTAAGAAAAACAAGCTTTGTCTTACTAAAAAATCTATAAAACAATGTAATTTGTTCAGCTAAAAGATATATAATCTATTGATCTATGATCTATGAGTGACCATGGCATCATATTCATTCTATTTCTCCTTAAAATTCAGTTTTAAAAGCTTCATAAAACCCTCCAATCAAGATAAAAATGGTTCCGATCATCCCATAGTAACAATTTCTTTTTTCTACAACTCTTTATAGTAGTATCCATTGATATTGTTTCAAATATCTAAATAAATTCTATTATTTTTAAGGGTAACAAAAGTATCTCAAGTCAATTATGGCTTAGAAATCCTTGAAAATATGTTCACATATATTTTTCCAAACGAGCTTTTCTTCCATTATTCGTCTTAAGCAAGCTAAACTGTAGTTTCTCTGCTATTGGTGTGGTTGTTTATATATTGACCATGCGGTCATCACAGCGCCTACGTCATCATATTGTTAATACAAGCACCCGTTACGGCCCAGCAACAACGTCGACTGCGACTGCGACGACGATGCCTCCGCCCAGTCGACCCAAAAAAAAAAAAAGAGAAAAAAAAATAAATAAATAACAACAGTAACAGAAGCAGCAGCGGCAGCAATACAAAAAATTAGCCTGCCAGTTTGTTAATGAATGCCGTTTGTTGTTGGCCCAGAAAGGGGGTGGAAAATCAGGGGAGTGGGGCGGCTACGAAAGTAGCATAACTTGACCAAAGGCCCAGATTGTGGCTTAATTATTAAGATTAAGCGATAAACGCCTAGAAAGTCCTTGTTTCTCATTTAATAATACATAATACATAAAATTTGAATATAGTTTTTGAAAAAGGAAACCTTTTTAATTCATATTAACTCTGTTACTAGTTTTGGTACTACTCTCAAATTTATCTCTTGCTTAGCTCTCCAACTTTAAAGTTGGGAATTATACCATCACATAATTTATGCGGTTATTCTTATATTCTTGCCTATTCGCGTTTACTTATATATATTATCTTATATTGTTTAAACAAAAGCAACAAAAAAAGAGAGAAAAAAAAAACAAAAAACAAAGTATTACAAAAAACGAATTTAAATAAAAACCATTTGAATATTTTAAACAAAGCAAAGTTAAGCTGATATGCAATCGCAGTGTTGACGCGAAAGGTTGCAACCTTATAATGACGACGATGATGTCACAGTCTAATTATGAACATATTGGATTATTCATTTAAATTTCTTTGAGTTTGATACGGGATGCCTTAAAAAATATTTATTCTAGATTTACTGAGCAAGGTGCCTCTGAGACTCTTCATAAATTATTGCAAAATTATCACTCATTTCCTTTGCAGTATGACCCCCATAAATGGGGATCGTTTTCATTGAGACAGCCTTCAATTGAATGTGTGATAAAGCTAAGAACTTGAACGATCGCATAGAACATTGAGGTTTTATCGAGCAACCCCTATATCTTCTCCAATTTAGGTGGCGAACCGAGAACCGAGGGGTATCGTCAAGCATAATTAAAGCAGTTCATTAATTGAGGGAGAGAATGAAACGGAGAATCACACTCAGGGGCAAAAGCTAATGGAAGAGCCACTTTTATTTTTTGGTCATGCTTCACCTATTTGTTATTGTCACTTCACCAGCTATGTGCTCTCTCTCTAGTATCTATGTGTCTTTCCCTCGATGTGTGGGAAAAAATATAAAATAAGACTAGCATTTTGTAATCGATAACTTGGCTGAATCTGATTTAGTTTTGAATTATTTATCGATTTTTATTAATTTTATCGAATATATACCCAAAATCAGAAAAATTCTGTTATTTTTATAAGTGTGTCTATTTCAAAATGAACAATTTTTGTATTTTTCGTAATATTTTCAATATCTTTTTACCTTATCTTTAGATTCGCAATATACAATACCTCCAAAAATACCTTCCATATTTTTCAACCGATTTTCAACCGGTTTTAAAGTGTGTCAATTTCAAAATGAACCTCTTATATATTTTTTGTAATATTTTCAGTATGTTTTACCTTATCTTTAGATTCGCATACCCCAAAAACACCTTAAAAAACACCTTTTCAACTGATTGTCATTGATCTTAAGTGATTTCCCGCCTGTAATTAAATTGTTCTTGAATGCATTGAGCACTTTGAGAACTTTCCTTTATCAATTTTTATTTGTAATTTGCTGATATCAATTCTTGACTTGATTCACACTTCTCTATGTCATACCTCAATGTACATATATTTCCATCCAAGGCGTTTTTTGTCGCTTTTGATGGCTGCTGGCTAAATATTATGATATCATCGATATCTTTTGACCCCTTTTCCCTCTCTATCTCGCTGGCAATCCAAGAGAGATTTATGTATGTTGTTATTTCTTTATTTCGGGTTCTTGGGTTTGGCGTGCAATTGCCTACTACATTTGTTATAATTAAAATGGAACGCCCAAAAACTCGAAGAATTAAAAATACGCAACGCCGCAGACAGAGCAGATATTTGTGTATTCCAATTGGGTAAATATATATATATATATATATATATATACCTATAAGTTTATGCGTGTGCGTGTGCTTATGTATATTGATATCATCGTGGTCTCTGTATCTTTTTTGGAAGCTTTACCATGTGGATTTTCAGATCACATTTTGTAGTCTTTTTTTTATACCATGTACCAAAGGTACAAAGGTATTATAATTTTGTGCGATATTCTGTAACAGGCAGAAGGAGGCGTGGCAGACCCCCAAAAGTTACCTAAATATTGGTCAGGACCTCTTAAGGAGTCGATATAGCCATGTCCGTCTGTCCGTCCGTCCGTCCGTCTGTCCGTCTGTCCGTATGAACGCCTAGATCTCGGAGACTATAAAAGCTAGAGACACCAAACTTGGGACTTAGACTTCTTATATCTGCACGCAGATCAAGTTTGTTTTAAATTTTTGCTGCTCCCCTTTTTTGGGGAGCTATTTGAAAAAAACGTATATCTCCTAAATTTATAAAGTTAGGTAAACTATATTCACAACCTTGATGTATTTTATCAAAATACACAGATTGTCTAAATTTCATTACGATCGTACAATAAATATCGGAGATATAGTCTTTTTACTTTATACTTATTATGTATACAAGAGGCAGCCAAGGCAAAGGGCTCCAAATAACACATGCACCAATACACTTGCAATGGTCACATTCTTT
>VNJQ01000494.1:0-19177 GCA_008042515.1 Drosophila truncata
GAAAAAAAATATAAAGATTCAATTTAAAGTGGAACTGGACAATTTAGACGAACTTACAAGTTAGTGAATTTTTAGGGTGCGGCTTTC
Organism: Drosophila truncata; assembly: GCA_008042515.1. Classification (NCBI taxonomy): domain Eukaryota; kingdom Metazoa; phylum Arthropoda; class Insecta; order Diptera; family Drosophilidae; genus Drosophila; species Drosophila truncata. Next base: position 88 of record VNJQ01000494.1, read on the forward strand.
TTTTGCCACTGGGTGTACTTCAGAGCTAAAGCGGTGCTGTTGGGTTGTCAGGAATACCGACAGAGGCGCGGCAACTTTTATGTATGCAAGTATATGCTCCTCGCTGCTGAGAGCGGCTAGCTGTGTAACCCTTAGGTACTCTTGGGTATTGGGTATTGTTTATATGTGTACTTACTACAACGACAACATCAGTCGGTAGGCATGAAGCTACTGATTTTGAAGGATAACCCCGTTTTTGGATGCACTTTAAATCTTAAACAAGCTTTATATAAATACAAATTTTTTTATTACATTTTTTTAATACTTTCTGTTGCAGCACACAGATGATTTACTAATCATTATAAATAATTAAATTCATAAAACTGGTACATTTCCACATTGGAGGACATGAAAGCAAACGGAGCAAATTCTGACTGGTTTGTTGATTCCGAATTTTAAAATAGGTACGACGTTGTTGGAACATTTGGAGCACAAAACACGTCCACAGTGGCGACTTAATAAAAAAAGAATTATAAAGATGTTAGAATGTAATTTTATATTTCAAATGTATTAACCTACCAATGGTGTTTCCGCATGGTAATTGTAAATTTTATATTACATTCTTGGCATAAATCAGACTCAGACCATGGAGATTCCTGTGTCAGTTTGTCCAACAAATTGTGGAGAAGTTGATCTGTAGCCAACTTAAAATTAAAAATATTTATACCTTCCCTATTTTCAGTGCCAAGACATGCTCCTGCTTTTGCAAGTACTTTACAGAGTGCCGACTGGCCACGCATAAAGCACAGAAGAAGTGGTGTATTTCCATCAAGGTCAGGGATGTTGATTGGATATTTCGGCATACATTCTAGAAATAATTCGCAAATAGTTGCCGCTGTATTATCCTCCCCGACACGACAAAGTTCGTGCATTGGATTTCGACCTCTTAAGTTTCTTGCCTCTGCGTTCACTCTTGATTCTGTTAAAAGTTCGCGTACAATTAAAAACTGACCGCCCTGTACTGCTAGGTGCAAAGCATTATTTCCGTCAGCATCAGTTGCATCATAGTCAGCACCGTTTTGAATTAAAGCAGATACTGCGGGAAGATTGCCGTGTTCAATCGCAATGTGTAGGGGCAATTTTTGAAGCGCATCACGCTCATTCATACGGGCACCAGCTAATATCAGATTTCTAGTTATCATTTCAACTTGTGATGCAGCTGATAAATGTAACGGCGTTGACTGATTAAAATCATGTACACGAGAATTAATGTCTACTTGAATAGATAACAAAAAGAGAACACTTTCCAAATCATCTTTTATAATAGCCAAATGCAAAAAATTACGGCCTCGTTGATCCATTTGCTCAGCTGCAGTTGGAAGTCGCTCTAAAATGCGTTGCGCCGCCCTGTGATTTCGTGTGTCTAATGCAGATGCAAATGCAGTATTTCCAGAGCTGTCTCTAAGTTTTAAATCTATTAAAGGGTGACAAAGAAGAATGGTTATTATCTCTTCATGTTTATTTTCTATAGCAGTATGTAGCGGAGTTTTCTTTTTGGCGTCTACCACGTTTATATTCGCACCATGATCAATTAGTGTTTGAAGTACATGGGTTTGACCCCACTGGCAACATAGATGCGACGGAGAAGCTTTTTCCTTAACCTCATTTGTGCCCTCTCCGTTTGGGCCTACTTGCGGAGGCGAGTCTAAGTCACACTGATTTTGAATTAAAAATATGGCTATAGAATCTTTGTTTTCATATATTGCACGATGTAGAAGTGTCCGTTGACACCCATAAGGTCCTTTGTGCCAACAGTCAGTGTCAACACCATGTCGCACAAGCACGTGTGCCACATTTTTTCGTTCTAAAACTAAAGCAGTCCACAAAGGAGAAACACCATTATTGTCAGATGCATTCAACGAAATTCCTTTGGTGCAAAGAAAATCCACAACTGTTGGTAGATTATGTTCAATTGACAGCATTAATATAGAGTCCTGATTACCTACATATGTTAAAAAATTATTAAGATAATTAATCTAAAATAGCAAATATTTTACCTGTTGCAGCATTAAAATCTGCTCCTTGTTGTAGTAAAAGTAATGCCGTCTCACTGTCTTCATTTAATATAGATTGGTGAAGAAGAGTATTTTTGCCCTTATTTTTTGCATTAACGTCTGCACCGCCTCGTATAAGTGTTGATACGAGTCCAGTTCTTTTTAATCCCAAGCATAAGCTTAAGGGTGAATGACCATTAATATCAATGGAATTGAAGGCATCATGATGTAATCTGTCTTTCATCTCAACAAATGCTTCTAATGCAGCAGATGCTTCTGATTCAACTGCCATGTGAATGGGTGATTTTAAACCGTTTTCAATTGATCGTGAATTGCATGACGCTCCTTTATTAAGCAATTTTTTTACTAGGTTTGGCATGTTATTAAATGCTGCAATATGTAACGCAGTTAATCCACTCATATTTACGTAATCCAATTTGGCGAAGTCTGTAAGAAATAAAGCAGCATTCTCGCGTTGCTTATCCATGGCGAACACCTGGAGAAGGCTATTTCCTGTAGCTGATTTAATAGTATTCGGTTCTGCACCCATTTTTAAAAGTGTTGAGGCAAGGTCAAAGTTGTTCTCTTCAATTGTCAAGCTAAGCTCCAATGGACAGTTTTCTTCTAAAGTGCACAAGTTAATATTTATGTCGGGCACTTGAAGTAAAAGTTTGATCATTTTAAAATTTTTTCCAGTAATTGCTTTATGTAAAGGGGTTTCTCCATTCTTATTTTGAATATTTACATTTACATTTTTTTGCAACATTTTCTTCCCAATTTGTAATATATTTCCAAAATGGTGCTTATTATTCCGGCATTCATTATAGCTACATATTATATGTAAAGGAGTATCCGCAGAAGGTCTAACGACATAAACATATAATAATTAATATTTAACGAAAATAGTTATCGGCATGCCGGAGTTTACATATGTATGTATATACCCTGTTGCTTAATCAAAGTATAATAAATTAAAGAAAACAGGATAGGTTATGTTAGTTTAATCAAGTACACCTACCCAGCGAAAGCAAAAAAAAAATTTACTAACTTGTATGTTATATTTCTTGGCATTTCTACAAATGTTGTCTGAATTGTCCTATCAATAAAATAAAATTAAAATAAAAATTGTTATGCACTTTCATTATCACTTTTCATAACTATGACAACTTAAAGAAAAAAAAGTATATTAATTATACTTATGCATACACTCAAGAAATAATATTTTTTCCAAAAGTATACCTAATTGGCCATATCATAAATAAGTTGGTACGTTGTAATAGACTTTTGCTTTAATGACACATTTTCCTTTATTGGGCATCATTTTTTATAAGATTCTTCATTTGTACCATTATTTTTGGCTTAGCTGTCATAAGGGCCAGAACATTCTCTATAGCGTTGAGGTCAGGTCTGTTCCCTAGCCAAGTCAGAGACCTAATGCGCAATATTTCCTTAAAAATGTTATTTTTATTAAGAAGGTCAAAATTAATAGATTAAAATATTTAAATTACAATTGCAAGGTACAGAATCATATAATATTTAAAAATACGGCCCAATTCCTACACACTTATTGCATTAATGCTAAGCGCAGTTGCACTTAAAATTTTATTTCTTTTAATAGAGTATGGTGAACACGGAAAAAATATACCGACAGTGATATCCTTATCACTTAGGGGTATAAAAAGTAAAAAAACAAATCTCCCTATACAATATACATAAAAAATGTCATAAAAATCAGTCAAGCCGTTTCAAACACTGGGATACGAGAATTTAATATATAGACTAGCGAGCCCGGCGAACTTCGTCTCGCCCCTAATTGATGTATTTTGCCTTTGCCGGTTAACGTGTTTTTGCCATATAAATATTTTTAGGGAATTTATAGTGTAACATAAAACATTACAAAACTAAATAAACATCATTGGGATCCTCTCAATGAGAACTCATTGGTTGCCAAGGGTTGTGGTTCGAAAGATAAGCCTTTTGAAGTACGATTTCTACGGAGCCCCCCTTAAAGTGTGAATTGTGCGGTGGTACACCTGCCAACAATTTTTAAAATTCAATTTGATAGTTTGTGGCTTCATCTTAAGTTGTGCACAGCCAATAGATTTGAATAAGGGCATTGCTCCAATGACAATATTCTAAATTATTCGATCATGCTATTTCTATCTCTGTTCTTAGCATCTAAAATTGCTTGATCACTTAACCATTCGTTATTTTTAACTCAAACTTTGGGATGCAAGCTGAAATCATTGCTGCAATCGTATTCAAACCCTGCCAATTCTAGATTTTCTTCAGTCCTTCTTGCGTTACTACTTCGTAGATAAAGATTCGATCGTCTTGATTCCGGCATTATTAATTAAACTTCAATTCATTTCAAAACTCTAAACTCTGGTTAAAAACCATTCGTTCATTAACAAAATTACTTATCTTTTTGAGATGGGCGATTTGATAATCCAAGTCTGTATTGCAGTGCTCAACTTTAAAACTCGACTAAAATTAAACATGTGACGCGGGCCGCGCACAAATCAGGACTAGGACATAATAATAGAAGTAGGAGTAGGACATAGACATAAGAATATAATTAAGGAAAAGGTGGAGGGAAATAGGAATAAGCAACAAAATAAAAAAGAACAAGAAAAAGAACCCAAATGAAGAAAGGGAAATAATTTGAATTTGAACGCGCGCGCGCGCCATGGAACGCCGAAGCTAGCTAGGGCCACACTAAGCGGGGCAGATTTCGCGCCGGGGCGGGCACACTAAACGACGGCAGGGTGTATATAAGGCGGCCTATTGGCTGAAGGAAATCACTTAGCAGCCGACAGCGATCGGGTGAGGTAAGCCTACTTTGTAGCATACATCCAGTAGTCAGAAGCGAGGGCTTTTTTTGGTCGACCGGATCTGGTTAGCCCATACATTGTAGTTAGTTTTCCCCGTAGTTTTTCCCCACCCCCTAACCCCGGACGACTTACGAGTCCCGCTATACGATTCGGTTTACCGAGTCGATCTCTCGAGGAGTCTTATGATTCCCAACCAGTAGACTTTCGAGTCCGCACCTTCTCTAGACGACTTACGAGTCCCGCTATACGATTCGGTTTACCGACTCGATCTCTCGAGGAGTCTTATGATTCCCAACCAGTAGACTTTCGAGTCCGCCACTTCTCTTAAAGACCTTCGAGTCCACCTACAACAACTTCTCTAGAAGACTTTCGAGTCCAACAACAACAACTTCTCTAAAGGACTTTCGAGTCCAAGAACAAGAACTTTTCTAGAAGACTTTCGAGTCCAACACAAACAAACTTCTCTAGAAGACTTTCGAGTCCAACAACAACAAATTCTCTAGAAGACTTTCGAGTCCAACAAACAACAACTTCTCTAGAAGACTTTCGAGTCCAACAATAACAACTTCTCTAGAAGACTTTCGAGTCCAACAATAACAGCTTCTCTCGAAGACTTTCGAGTCCAACAACAAATCCTCTAAAAGAATTTCGAGTCCACCAATAGCAACTTCTCGCGAAGACTTTCGAGTCCACCAATAGCCACGTCTTTCGAAGCCCTTTCGGGTCCAATAACCCTCACCTCACGCGACGACTTTCGAGTCCGGAGCCGCCAGAGCGACCCTGTTCTCCTTATTTCACGGGTCCACGCCTGACGAGAGAAGCCTGACGAGAGAAGCCACGACGAGAGAAGCCACGACGAGAGAAACCGCGACGAGGGAGGCCGCGACAAGAGAGGCCACGACACGACCGGCCCCGAGTGAGCAGAAACCACGATCAAGGCGACCCGTTTGCCGCGAACCCACCGCGGCAACCCCACGGAATTCCGGCTGATTGTATCTAATTGAACAATAAATCCCGTAGGCGGTAGATTTTACGGCATAAAACCTCTGCGTTCTTACTGGGAAATCGGGTCGGGGATCTCTTACAGCAACCACGCCTGAACCAAATTAATTCCTATGCGGATCCTGGCCGTCATATGTATTTACACTACATTATTACTACAGTATGAATAACACCGCATCGCCTACTATTGTTTGAAAATTAACAAATGCCCTATGACAGCGATATGCTTGGTAGGTAGGTATACTGCTACACAGCATAAAGAAAATTATAAAATAAAGGCAAAACCATACATTAAAGTCCGCAAATACAATAATTTACATGTTTTTTACATGACTTTTACATAAATTCAATTGCATACTTTTGAGAATGTAAATTGCCTACTCTTTTTTATATATATTTATTGTCGCCGGATCGCTCAAGCCATTAGAACTTAACCAGACGTTTTTAAGGAGGGAAAAGCATGGCACATGTAGGATGGACCTAGATTATAATTTCGTACTAATAAAATATCTTATTTAAATTTATAAACAAAATATTTAGTAGCAATTGTTAACCAAAAATAAATAAACATTACAAGAAAAAATAATAAAAATTAAAAAAAAATAAAACAATAAAATAAAATTAAATTAAAAATAAATAAATAAAAACAAAACCAAATAATTAAAACCAAAATGAGGAACACCAAATAAAATATAACAAAAAGAACACCAAATAATATAAAACAAGAAGAACACCAAATAAAAAAAGAACACCAAATAAAAAAGCAAAAACACCAAATAATATAAAAAAAAAATAATAAAAAATAAATCAAAACAAAAAATTAAAAAATTTATTTTAGCAAATCAAAAACACGTTTCGAAAGAATCGTTATACATTTGTTAGATAAAGTTCGCTGCCCGCTTATGAAAGGATCAGATGTTAATAACAACAGATTTATTAGGTCTTTATCAGCAAATGAACCTTGAACTGAACACCACATCTCAAAAATATTTAAGCGCGACAGTTTGCACTGATCTGCATTGCCTAAATATTAAAAAAAAATTATAATAAAATAAAACAAATAAATTTAAAAGTTCACAAATTAACAATAAAGTGAAAGCACAAGCGAATGTGGCGTACACATAAAAAACAAAATATATACGAACACGACATAACACAAAATTGGCACAAACACAAAAAACACACAAAATATTCACGAACACAAAACAGCGAATAAATCAAAAGGTTGCAAAAAGTATGAAATTTAAAACATAGACTAAAAAATATTTCCTCTTTTTTATAAAAAAAGTTTCATTGTGCGGTCAGGAGCGGAACACAACTGTTTTCTTCATTTTACATCTATAAAAACAAAAGAATTTTCATAATAATGAAAGACTAAGTTTAAAGCAATAGCACAGCAGATAATGGCATACAAATTACTCCGTTTTATAGTGCATACCTTTCTCTTCAATATTCATTTTAATTCACAACGAATGAACGCGATTTAATATTAAAATTTAATTGTTTTCGAGAGAAAATTTTCCAGCAGTTTTTACATCAACTTTGACAAATATTTTTTTGCCTGCCTTCAGTCGTTTTTTGTGACACGTACGAATGGAATGGAAAAAAAGTACAAATGCAATTCGATTAATTGACCTGCCAAGAATTTTTAAAAAATAAAAAAATTGTCACTTTAAGACTTTTTTTTTATTTTTGGCCAAGGAAATTAACCAGTGTGCGTTGGTCAATTCTCAGTCCTACAGAATATACAAACAAAATTTCATAAATATCGGTCGAGCCGTTTAGGAGTAGCTTGGTTATAACATTTTTCACGAGAATTTAATATATGTATGTGTCTAAGAAAAGCCGCACCCTAAAAATTCACTTGTAAGTTTGATTGCTTGGCGTTTCTGCAAATGTTGTCTAAATTGTCCAATTCTTTTTTTACTGATTAATGAAACACTCTATTAATGTTACTGACTTTTTATACCCTTGCATGGTATTATAATTTCAGTCAGAAGTTTGCAACGCAGTGAAGGAGACATCTCCGACCCCATAAAGTATATATATTCTTGATCAGCATCAACAGCCGAGTCGATTTAGCCATGCCCGTCTGTCCTGTCCGCCGGTCCGTTTCTACGCAAACTAGTCTCTCAGTTTTAAAGCTATCTGAATGAAATTTTGCAGTTAGTCTTCTATATACTCTAACTCGTACATATGTCAGAACGGGCCGGATCGGACGACTATATCATTTAGCTGCTATAGGAACGATCGGTAAAATTTTCGAACATAAAATTATAACTTTGTCAGTTTTCAACACAATTCCACCAAATTTGATATTTGGCCATTAATTATTATTCTAGAATTTTGTTTTTAATTTCATGAAAATCGGACTACTATATCCTATAGCTGCCATAGGAACATCAGCGAAATAATAGAAAAAATCATTACTCGATTGTTTCTCAACATATCTTCTTCAAATTTAAGAGGCGGCCTTTTATTATTATTTCAGAGTTTGTTTTTATATTTTATAGTTCAATTGCAATCAAAATATATAGACAAATTTAAAAAATTTGGGCTAATACTAGCCAATTTTCAAATATTGATTTTTAAAGTTGCTTACGTTTGCGAGCCTAAATACTTTTATACCCTTGCAGGGTACTATGATTTTAGTCTGAAGTTTATGTCCCTTTCTATGCGAACTAGTCCCTCACTTTTGACGCTATCTGAATGAAACTTTGAAGTAGGCACGGGCCTAACTAACCTATTATATGATGCACTACGGTCAGTACACTCAAGTGGCCCTTATGAAACTAGGCACGTGCCTGTTATGGTTAGGTATTAGTAGTCGCGATGGAAAATATAGAAAAGAGGAAATAAACCACCGGCGTGCTGCATGAGTGTTTTCTTGCATGCGTACTAAGTGGGTTAGGATTAAAGTTTTTAGTTTAGGAAGACTATCTACATGTGAGATTATTGAGTACAAATAATTATTACTTCCACACAGTAATCTAAAGGGTTCATACAGTTCAAAGGAGGTTCTACAATGGCGCAAAACTACGATCTAGTATTTCTACTCGGTACGTGAAAATTGAGCTGGCCTAACAAGTCAGTACTTTCCAAGTCACCGTAAATAAGGTTATAATTAAAAGTATTGCCTATCATAATTCTACGATTGACTAAGGTGGGTAAGTTAATTAGGAGAAGTCTACTATGATAGGAGGGTAATCTCTGTTCAGGATCCCAGTTTGAGCCGCGTAAAGCGAAAAGCAAGAAGTTCTTTTGAACCGATTCAATGCGTTTACTGTGGATCCCATACTGGGGGCTCCAAACGCAAGATCCATATTCTAAGATAGGACGAACTAATGAAATATATAAAGTTTTAGTAACGTATGGGTCATCGAATTCTTAAGACCACCGTTTAATAAATTCCAGCATACTCCAGGCTTTATTTACCATGCACGAAATATGATCGATAAAGTCAAGTTTGGGATCCAGGCGGATGCCCAAGTCATCAACTGAGTTAATTCTTTCCAAAGAGCAGCAGTTAAGCGTGTAGTTGCAAGCTTGNATTTAGAGCCATTTAAGCTTAGTAAGTTTACGTGGCACCAAGTTTGGAAGTTATCAAGATCTGTTTGTAAATCAGACTGGCAAGCGACGTCCTTATATTGCACAAAAAGCTTGACATCATCCGCGTACATAAGTACTCTAGAATAGGTCAGAACCTGTCCGAAGTTGATCGTTGATAAATAATGTAAACAATAAGGGACCCAAGTGGCTCCCTTGCGGGACACCGGAGGTGACCAGAGAACATTAGATAAGATAACTTTTTGCGTCCTGCCAGTCAGATAACTAGAGATAACCTAAGAAGATCAATTGGAAATCCCACTAATATAGTTTCCTTAGGAGATGAGAATGGTAAACTGAATCAAATGCTTTACTAAAGTCAGTATAAATTACATCTGTTTGAAGCATATTATGGAAGCCCCTTGTAATTAGACCTCGAAAATCACGAAAATTCATATTGTAACGATAGCCGGCAAATCCAAAGGGCTTTCGACTAGAGGTGGGCACGGGCCGGGCTTTTTTTCGTGGCCCGCGGGCTTACACAGGCCCGGGCCTTAAAATTAAAATTCGTGCGGGCTTCGTGCGGGCCCGGGCCTTTGCAAAACGGCCCGGCCCGTAAAAACCCGAAATAGGCCTTAAAACAATTTTGATTTGACCGCGCAATTTTTTTTTATTCTCGAATTACAACCGCCATTTATCGTATTTTTTTGGAGAAATGCAAGGGAATTAAAATACCTTCCCAAATTAGCTAGAACCATTCTGGCGATTCCAGCCAGTTCATCTACGAGCGAAAGGCTTTTCTCTACATCGGGCCATGTATTAAATGAAAAACGCACTAGGCTGAAAAGCAAAAATTTAGAAAAAAATTTTATATTTTAATAAAAACATGAATTAGGTTTAATAAATATGAACTTATATATATGTATACATAAATAATATGTCTTTTAAATTTCGTAATATGTGTAAATAAGTTTCGTGCCGGGCCGGGCCGGGCCCGGGCCTTGATGAAAAAATTTCGTGTTCGGCCAGGCAGGGCCTCTCAAAAAAGATTTTGTTTTCGTGCGGGCCCGGGCCCCAAAATACAGGCCCGCGCCCACCTCTACTTTCGACCCTTAAGTCAGTGGGCAGCTGAGCGATAGTTAGTGGGGACAACTCGGATTTCAAAAGGAGCTAGGCTGGGCAATTACGAGGATTTGACGGCCGGGATGTCTCGTCTATTTGTTATTACTTATTCTTCTTGACGATCATTTCCGACAACAACACGCCTATTGGCGAGAAAAGAAAAATAAAGAAAAGGGAAGTGCTCTCTTTAAACTGGCACGGCCGAGTTCTTGGCAGCCACACCTAAACAACAAGTTCCGCTCGGCTTTCCGTAGCGATCCTGGCCCGCGCACCTATCCATGACCTGACACATTGGTGCCAGGTGTGGGGTTGCTAGGATTTGCGAAAATCCTGACCTACGAAAAATGTCTAAGAATTCTGTAATTTTATTGCATATATATATATAGATATGTTTCTATATATTGCATATATTTTGCATATATTTTGCATATATTTTGCAAATTTAGAACATGCATCCAAATTATTAATATTTGAATAATGAAGGAAGTGAGCTCTAAAAGGTTCGTAGTTGTTGATTTTCGCTTAATAAATCCATGCTGACATGGAGAAATTACTGATCTAAAAAGGTGCTGCAAAAGTGGAGTAATAATATTTTCAAAGAGTTTAGGGATGGCCGATAACTTAGAGATTCCTCTATAGTTGTTGGCTACCGATTGTTACCTTTTTAGTGAAGAGGACTAACCAATGATGCCTTCCAAATAACGGGTAAGTGCGAGGTTCCTAAGGATAAGGTAAACAATTTCAGAAGGGGAGAACACAGGGCATCGGCAGAATACCTAAGCACGCAGCCCGGTATTCCGTCCGGACCCGGCAAATAAACTGGCTTAACACGACGACGATCTACAAGAAGAGAGTTTTCGTTTAAACTTGGACTGAAAATTAGGTTCGATTTGGGCATCTTGTCAGAATATGTCTGATTTAGGTCAGTGGTAATAGAGTAAGTTGTTTGAAAGAACTGAGCAAAAAGATCGGCAATTGCCTGATTGTCATTTACACTTGCATTTTCAAAAGTAAGCGATGAAGGATGCCTTTACGGCTTACGCTTAGTGTTAACAAAATTATCAAACTGTTTAGGATCCTGTGAAAATTTGACCCTACAACGAGTCAAATAGTTTTTGTAACACTGCGCGTTTAGCACGGTGAAGTTTGGCCAATATATATTTAGAGAAGTCAATGCGAGAACCGGTTTTTTTAAATTTAGTGAACAGCTTTGTCTTCCCATTTTTTAGGCGACTCAATTCTTTAGTGAACCAAGGTGGTTTATTCGAAATTAAGGGATAGTATAACGGAACACATTCAGAAAAAAATTAAATTATGACATTATAAAAAATATCCACGGCAACAGCCATGTCAGTGCACATGTATAAATCGGACCAGTTAAAATCGGAAATTAAATTAAATTAAATTAAATTAAAGTCCGACTTCTTTTGACTGGACGATCAGATATATTCTGTATAGCAGCACCAATATCGAGTGTCACATCAAAAGTAAGATGATACGGATCTTCAGGTTGCGTCAGCGGCGCCAGCAAGCCAGCAATAAAATCAAGTTGTGTTGAAGATTGAACTGTGTTAGAGGAGATATTTAGGGACCAAATAGCCCCAGGGATATTAAAATCACCCAGGACTACTAGAAAAAAAAAAAACAACAAAAAAATTGTCTCTATTAGAAAGCCTATTGGAAACCATGCGAATGGAGGAAAGGTGGTTCCAAAAAATGGGAAGTTCCGACAATGGAATGGAGGAATGTAGGAACATGTAATAAAAATAGAGCTACCATTGAATGATAGCTTTACACAAGGGAATTCAACATCGTTGCATTCCTTGGAAGTTAATAATTCTGACGTGAGAGTTGAGTTAACCGCTATGAATGGGAAGAGTTATTCCAGTGGGCCGTTTCTTTTTTTTAGCTTCATATTCCTTGACAACTACATACTCTGGCCAGAATTTGGTAGACATTTTTTTGACATTTTGACATTTTTTTGGACATTTATTTGAAAAGATGAAATGACCCTAGAAAAGAAAAAGAAAACATTTTTCCACCTTTAATTTTAAATTGTCGGCTCTGAATTTGCCTCGTATAAGGCAATGACATCTTCAGATGTTTGACCAGGAGAGAGCCGGTTTCGTAGGTGGGATTGCAATGACAATGGCTTTGGCAAGACAGACTGACAGACTTATCGGCCGGTTTGAATTTTGTGAAAATACTATACTATAGAATACTATAATATAGAATACTATAGAATACTATATAATTTCGCTATATCAGAAAATAATAGAAAAAACTTAACATATGTTCAACATATTTTTGTTTAATTTAAGATTTGTCTTTTTTTTACATCGCTACTTATCGCTATTTATTTCAATCGCTAATTTATCGTTTGTTGTTGTCTTATTATTAAATATATTTAAATATATTTATTTATTTAGTTTACAAACGATTAATATAGGCTATTCAAATCAGAATCAAACAGACAACCGGACATGGTGACTACAAAATAATACTGCAAATTCTTGCAATGGCATATTTATGTTTATTATAATGCTACAAAAATATATATTTACCCGGATGAGAGGTCTAGGAGACAGTTTTGATCCAGTAGAAAATTAGCTGAAAACGCATCACCAGATCTTAAAGCACTCATAAGCATCGTATATCCCTGTTGCAAACGAAATATTTAGTAATATGGCTATAATGCATCTTTCATACCTCTATATCAACTGCGTTAATGTTTGCTAATCCATGTTTTACAAGAGTCTGAGCAATTTGAAAATTTTTGGCAGATAGTGCCATTTGTAGTGGCAAATGTCCGTTTTCAGAATAACTATTTACCAACTCTGGGAGCTAAAATGGGAAGAAAAAAGAATTACAATTCAAATAAATTTGTAATGTGCACGTTTATTAAAACTTAAATAATTCTACCTTATTGCTTGGATTAACTATTACACTCAAGTGTTAGCTGATGATTTTTAGGATTATAAAGCACGATAGTTGGAAATATATGTAGATAACAAACTCGTAGAAGGAGACTACTGCACTTTGGCCCCACCCAAGGCAAAAAAAAAACAAAAAAAATAAATAAAAATTCTAGCTGATAATTGTCTGTCTTCTAAAAGCATAAACTTTATTAATATAACGGTATTTTTGCTTTGCTCGAGCGTTCCTTTTCAAGAATAACTCTTAAACATAATTCACTTGGGTTTTCAGTGAGCAGCCGTGTAAGCGAAAGGTATTGACTATTATAATTAAATACTTTTATGTACTCAGCGTGTTCCGTTTATTTTTAATAATTATTTTAATGTGGGTCCAATTTTGGTAAAAATGTACATGTAGACTAAAAGTTTACTTCGACTTTTAATTATGAAGATAATCGAAGCTAATAATGAAACCTATATAAAAATCCCAATTGATATTTACAGATTATATAGTGGAAATTTCAGCTGCTAGTTTTTGATAGCCGCTGCGTTGTGCTACGCGATCTCGCCGTTCACGATCAGTTTTTTGTTTATAACTGCATTCTGTGCATTCTTTGTCTTCGTCTTTTTGTGTTTGGTTTGATGTGTTGGTTTTGAGGTGTTGTTTTAAGATTGTCTGTGCAACACATTTGTTCTTTTCCTTTATGTTATACTAATAATATAAATCTATAATATGGGTGCACCGTTGAACCGCCGACCTGTGTATACGTGCTTTTGATACTTCCTTGTGATTAAAACTAAATTTAAAACCGAACTAGCTAATTAAAACCAATTAAAATGTCCTCTCCCTCTTATCAATGCACCGACTACTTCGGCTTGTGCCCTCACCAGAACGGTACCAAAGAGATTTTATAGTAGTAATATGCGTTACGAGCATACAATCGTTTTGAAATATGTGGCTACTTTTTTGATGGCCACGACAATCGCTCCCTCTCCGCTCTCATAAAGTAGAGAGACTAAAAATCTAAAAATAGAATGCGCTTGCTTGTATAAGTAAACACAAGAACAACAATTACGATTTATGAGAATACGTGTGCACACAAACGTCGGTAGCTCTGGCTGTATGTGTACAAGAGAGTGGGTGGCTCTAGAGCAGTCTCTCACTGACTTTTGAACAAAATTTGAGAGAGCCTGGAGCCAAGCAGTGTGAACGACAACAACAACTATAACGTCTGCCGCTACCCAGTAGCCGCAAGTAAAACTTAGCTGTACTCACTCTCTTACTTATAAGACGCTCGTACCGACCGGGATCGATCGGTATGTACAACTAAAAAGAAAGCTTAACCCACAAAAATCGTAAACTCAAAATCATAAGTACCGAAAACTTTATGCAAGACAGGAACATCCAAAAACAGATATGCCATACTTGGCCAGGGAGAAGAAGACAAGGGTCAGGCGCCTAAAGTCATGAAAGCTGTAAAGACACTGCCAATATATATTAGGAAACACACCTGTGCCGGAATAAAATATCTGATCTGAAGTAGTAGAGGGCGAATATGTAGTTTTAAAAAACTCTGCAAAAAGATCGGGTACTGCCTGATCAGAATTTGCTGTAGTATTCCTAAATGAAAGCGAGGAAGGATATAAATTAGGTTTACGTTTAGTGTTAAATAAGTTATAAAACTGTTTTGGGTCCTGCGTGAACTGGACCTGACAACGAGTCAAATACATTTTATAACACTGAGCGTTAAGCACGGTAAAGTTAGACCGAGTACTAAGATAAGAGGAAAAAGAAGTTTTTGGTAATCACAGTATTGTTCCAATTTTGTATGGAGCTTAGTAGATAATGACTCTTTCGTGCAACAGGCTCACTGCAACATGCGGCAAGTGTGGAGCATGAAGCAAACTACTAAAATAAATGTTGTCGCGATCAAATAACTTTGGTTTTCTTCCACATCTATGATTAGCACCATATTTATGCAGATTGATTAAAAATTTGAGGATAACACAACGTATTCGATAAAATTTTCACGTTATTTTATTCTTTATTTTTTATTTTTTTATTCCTTAATTTTTCTCTAGTCGGATAACAATTGACGCCGCGGAATCTTATTACAAATTTATTAAATTTTTAACAGAAATATAAAAAAAACAATAGACATACAGTCGGGTATCCCGACAGTAGAATACCATTACAAGGCGCCGCTCGAATTCGTTCCCTATTATATTTAAATCGGTATCCTGAGAACACCACGTGAAGGTAATTGCAGATGCAATGGGATTTTATTTTTTTATTTCTTAGTATTAAATACTGTAATTTTTTTAATTTATAGGGAAAAATTTTTTTTTTAATTATTTGCTAAAAATATAACAACTTTGACTGGGGGGAGGACTGCTCCCCGTGAATTGAATTCGGGACAAATTGCAATTACTCTAACGAACGTTATAAAAACAGCTCTGACTTGGTTTCGCTGTATGTATGCAGGCAAAGAATGTGACCATTGCAAATTTATTGCAGCATGTGTTATTTGGAGCCCTTTGCCTGGGCTGCCTCTTGTATACATAATATGTTTTAAGTTAAAATCCTATATCTCCGATATTTATTGCACGATCGCAATGAAATTTAGACAATCTGTGTATTTTGATAAAATAATAATAATAAAATAAATATTGTGAATAAATTTAGGAAATGTACGTTTTTTTTCAAAGAGCTCCCCAAAAAAGGGAGCAGCAAAAACTTAAAACTTGATCTGCGTGCAGATATAGGAAGTCTAAGTCCCAAGTTTGGTGTCTCTAGCTCTTATAGTCTCCGAGATCTAGGCGTTTATAGACAGACGGACGGACGGACGGACAGACGGACATGGCTATTTCGACTCCTTTAGTGGTCCTAACCAATATTTAGGGGGTCTGCCACGCCTCTTTCTGTTACAGAAAATCGCACTCAAATAAAATTATAATACCTGTAAACCTTTTGTACAGGGTATAAAAATAAGTAAGTGCATACATCGAACTTGATCTTGAAATTTCCTCTAAATCTGACAGACGTAATGTCCTCTGCCGTCAAACATTCTACGCCAGAACCCTCGGCCACAAACCCTCTTAACGCTTAAGCACCCAGAACGAGTCTCTCCTACTTGAAAAACGTGGACTTCGCAGAAACTGGCCAGCTACTAAAAAAATACTTTTTCGACCGAAAAAATCCAGGCCCAACAAGCCTACATTGCGAAACTATCTCCGACTGACAACAAATTCCCAATATAAAGAGCTCACCCAAACATGCAACCACCAATAGAACCCAATTGGCCAAATCGATGACAAACGGGTGCGTGGGCGCACAATGACGAAGAAAGAGCTAACACATTTTCCCACCACTTGGAACTTGGAAAAAAACTCGTAATGTATCTCCTGAGGCTTTAAATTAAAGGGAAAGACTTATACTAAATTATGCATTTATAGAGACAGTCCGAGAAAATTGTGTTACGCACCTCAAATAATAGAAAAATCGTCAAAAATAGCAAAATCACTAAAATGTGGTCCGAGGGTTTATATGGTAGCCAATTTTAGCATAAAATTAATATATTTATTTATATTTTTGCTTAAAATTTCATACAACACCTAGAAGTATTTTTGGCCGATCGCTCCGTACAAGCCGGACCACTGTGTATTGGTGTGATTGCCGATTTTTATCGAACGACTATACCCTATAGCTGCCATAGGAACAATCAGGGAAGTAATAGAGAAAATCAAATACCATAAATTCGCATATACTTGTATATGTACATACGTTTTTAAAGAAATTTGACCAAAGACAAGCAAGCGCATAAAGCTTAATATTTGCCTTATGCCCCAGTAATGCAGTTTTTATTAATTAAAAGTTTGAAAGAAACAACTGTAGCTGCTATTTTGCTCGGATATATTTTGTAATACGACTAAGGTCACACCGACTTCAACATGTAAATAACAAAAGTAATTAATTTCTGGAGTCCTCGTTAAAGTACTCCAGTTTTTATACCCTGTACCATAGTACAAAGGTATTATAATTTTGTGCGAGTGCGATATTCGATATTCGAGTCGATATGGCCATATCCGTCTGTCCGTCCGTCTGTCCGTCTATCTGTCTGTATAAACGCCTAGATCTCAAAGACTATAAGAGCTAGAGACACCAAACTTGGGATTTAGACTTCTTATATCTGCACGCGGATCAAGTTTGTTTTCAAATTTTGCTGCTCCCCTTTTTGGAGGAGCTATTTAAAAAACCGTATATCTCCTAAATTTAAAAAGTTATGTAATCCATATTCAAAACGTTTGTGTATTTTATCAAATGACACAGATTGCCTAAATTTCATTGCGATCGCGCCATAAATAGCGGAGATATAAGCTTTTTACTCTTTATACATATTATGTATACAAGAGACAGCCCAGGCGGAGGGCTCCAAATAAAAAAAAACCTGCATTATACATTTTAGTTTAATTATTAAGATTGCTCATGACGAACTGGTTAGTGGAGTATCTGACTAAGTTGCAGTCTAGGTAAACTTTCGTCAGAGTAATTGCAAGTTGTCCCGAGTTCAGATCCAAGTCAAAATTTTTATATTTTTAGGAAACAATTTTTTTTCTTTTGTAATTTTTTCCTGTAAATCAAAACAATTATAGTATTTAACACTAAGAAATAAAAAAATGCCATCAAAAAACTATACTAATTATTTTAAATTAAAAAAAATTCTCATGCGGTGGAATTGAACCCAAGCCAATTGCTTACGAAAATGCATGAGCAGCCTTAACCACTGAGCTATCGACTCAGATCGTGGAGTGGTCTCCGTTTTTTAGTATTTTTGCCTTTTTATTCTTTTTCTTTTATATGATTTTGGCACGCGCCAAAACACGAATCAATACACTTGGAATTGTCACATTCTTTGCCTGCACACATACAGCGGAACAAAGTCAGAGATGTTTTTATAACGTTCGTTAGAGTAATTGCATGTAGTCCCGAATTCAATTCAAAATCAAATCAAAATAATTACAGTATTAAATACTAAGAAATAAAAAAAAAGTAAAATCCTGTTGCATCTGCAATGACCTCCACGAGGTGTTCCCAGGATACAGATTTAAATATAATCGGGAACGAAATCCAGCGGCACCTTGTAATGGTACAGGGTATTCTACTGTCGGGACACCTGCCTGTCCATCTTGTAATGCATGTGGAAGCCCTACATTTATTTTTTAACCTTTAACCTTAAAATAAAAATTAGAGAATAATAGTTATTATTTAATTTTTATAAAAATAATTGTAAAATAATTTTTATTTTTCAATTTTTATATAAAAGTTAAGAAATAACTATTATTTTATGATTTTTAAAAATAAAAATTGAAAATAATTATTATTATCCAATTTTAATTTCAAAAAATTAAAAATAACAGTTATTTGTCAACTTTTATTATAAAAATTAAAAATAAAAATTAAATTGCAATAACTTTTGAACGGAGAGGTATATTTTAAAGATTGACAGATTAATGTACGATTTATTACTTTTCGTATATTGTGTCTATGTAACATATGGCATATTTATAAATATGTGCATGTGCATAAATGTATATCACAATTCATTGCCCAAAAAAGGCCAGAATGCTAAAATAATTG
>VNJQ01000505.1:0-11900 GCA_008042515.1 Drosophila truncata
AAAACCCAGCGGCTTAAACGCTTAGACGGAATTTATTTGTAAATGTGGGTGTGCGTGTGTGTGGATGTTATTTTAATTTTATTTTATTGTTAAGTTTAATTTAATTTTAAAGTTTTTAATTTGAAGTCTTAAAAAAAAAAATCAAAAGCAGCCAGCCGGAATAAAATTATTGTAGTACAGAGAGTCAGAGGAAGAAAAAGCGAGAGAGAGAACAGACAGCTTTGTTCGTTCAATGCTTGCGTAACATTTTAAGGAAATTTTCTTCCGACTTTAGGCTCTTGTAAGTTTTTTAGAATTGACCTAGAGCTTTATGAAACCATATGAATCCTTAAAGTATCAGGATTAACTCGATCGAATATCTAGGTGATAATTGACCTAGATCAGTGTTTTTTGCCGTTAGAAAAAAAGGGGGAAGATTTTCTGATATTCTTAAATCGATAAAAAATAATAAACATTGAAATATCCAAATATTAAAAAAAAACCGAATCTTTATTACGTAGAGGACTCACTTTTGGCAAAAAATCGCATCGATTGATTAACGCGTTCAGCGTCCAGATTTTTTTTATAGAAATTATTGGTTTTTGCCACTGGAAGCAAATGGATGCACGTTTATGGCCAAAATAAATCTAAGCAAATCAGTTTAGTGTTATAAGAATTGAATGGTAAAAAATTTAATAGGATCATTTAAGTGGATTCGGCTGTGCATTGATTCCTGGTTTTAGTGGAACGATTTTAATTTGAAGTCTTAAAAAGAAATCAAAAGCAGCCAGCCGGAATAAAATTATTGTAGTACAGAGAGTCAGAGGAAGAAAAAGCTAGAGAGAGAACAGACAGCTTTGTTCGTTCAATGCTTGCGTTACATTTTAAGGAAATTTTCTTCCGACTTTAGGCTCTTGTAAGTTTTTTTAGAATTGACCTAGAGCTTCAGGAAAACCACCATATGAATCCTTAAAGTATCAGGATTAACTCGATCAAATATCTAGGTGATAATTGACCTAGATCAGTGTTTTTTTGCCGTTAGAAAAAAATGGGGGAGATTTTCTGATTTTCTAAAATTGATAAAAAATAGAAATCATTTAAATATCCAAATATTAAAAAAAAAACGAATCTTTATTATCTAGAGGACTAACTTTTGGCAAAAATCGCATCGATTGATTCACGCGTTCAGTGTTCAGATTTTTTATAGAAATTATTGGTTTTTTGCCACTGGAAGAAAATGGGGGCATTTCAATGGCCAAAATAAATCTAAGCAAATCAGTTTAGTGTTATAAGAATTGAATGGTAAAGAATTTAATAGGATCATTTAAGTGGATTCGGCTGTGCATTGATTCCTGGTTTTAGTGGAACGATTTTATAAATATTGATAATGGCTCCCAATACCCAGCGGCTTGAACGCTTTGACGGATTTTATTTGTATGTGTGGGTGTGCGTGTGTGTGGGTGTTATTAGTAATTTATTTTATTGTTAAGTTTAATTTAATTTTATAGTTTTTAATTTGAAGTCTTAAAAGAAATCAAAAGCAGCCAGCCGAAATAAAATTATTGTAGTACAGAGAGTCAGAGGAAGAGAGAGCGAGAGAGAGAGAGAACATGAAAATCGGACGAATGTATCCTATACTGTCATAGGAATAATCAGGAAAATAATATAAAAAATAATTACTTCGCTGTTTCTCAACATATTTTCATTAAACTTGAGATTTTGTCACTTAATATTATTCCATAATTTCGGTTTAAATTTCATAAAAGTTGGACGACTATATTCTATAGCTGCCATAGGAACATCAGCGAAATAATAGAAAAAATCATAACTCGGTTGTTTCTCAACATATTTTCATCAAATTTGAGATTCCTTGTTTGTTAGAATTGAACTAGAGCTTCAGGAAAACCACCATTTACGAGATTTTCTGATTTTCTAAAATCAATAAAAAATTAGAAATCATTGAAATATGCAATATCAAATTAAATTAAATCTTTATTATGTAGAGGACTAAATTTAGGCAAAATATCGCATGTATTGATTAACGCGTTTAGCGTCCAGATTTTTTGATAGAAATAATTGGTTTTTTGCCACTGGAAGAAAATGAGGCCATGTTTATGGCCTAAATAAATCTTAGCGAATCAGTTTAGTGTTATAAGAATTGAATTATAAAAAATTTAATATGGTCATTTTAGTAGATTCGGCTGTGCGTTGATTCCTAGATTTTATTTGACACTTTTATAGATATAGATGTTCATGCCAGGAGGACCTCTGCGTCACCCGCACCGCACTCTACGCTGCACTGTACAAATACACGTATACATACGTCTATACTAAGGCCATACATGCCCTTGCCTATACTTACATCCGTACTTGCATGGATGTCCAAATATTTTCTGCCTCTCATTCCAGGGAATATACAACTAATAAAATTTAACAAAACGACAAATATTAAAACGTCATTCACTTAAAATCCGTGTTTTTTGTTTTGCAACTTAGCCGCCGCATCAGCCGTGTTAACGTTGTTGCTGGTTTTTTTTTCACTGCGGTCCTCTTATTTACACACTGCTCTGCCGGCGGAATAACCCAGTGAGCATTTTTCGCAACAACAAAAGCCCAGGTTTTTTAATTCCACCTTTCCGGCTGCGTAATAAATAAATTATAATTAAACATTTAACTATAAAATTAATTAATTCAAATTTAATTATTCATTTCCGCTCGGACAAAGCCCAGATATTTTTTAATTCTACCTTTCCAGTTACATTAATTCGAAAATTGTTAATTATTTAATTTTTAACTTTCCGCTCGAATAAAAAACCGAGGTTAAAACTCCAACCTTCCGGGTCCATGATAATTAAATTCAAAAACACTTAATTACAAATTAATTATTATAAACTATTTGATTATTAATTGCCGTTCGAACAAAAGCCACACTTCCGAATCCGTGGTATTGAATTTTAAAAAAAGTTGCTTATAAAAATTAATTATTAAAAATTATCATATCGATTGAATTCCTCAATTAAATTACGAGTCAAAAAAAATACGATATCTGCGCCCGAACCACACATATATATTTACACATCCGTTATTGCAGAATACTGCGTAAGGACCTTGCGGTACATCTATTTTCGTGCTTCTATTTCGGCTACCAATTCATTCCGTTCGAAGCATTTGTGTTCTATTCCGTAGACACAATCTGATCAACCGTAAAGTCCGAATCAGAGTATACCCATATGGGGAAACAAGAATCCACTTCCAATTCCGTCAATTCGTTCGACTAGATCCCTTTCGGCATCTCTACGGGTCTCTCCGATTAAATCAAAGCGTTCCACTGCCATTCCAAAGGCAGGTACAGAACCTTCTGGGGATCTAAGCCCAGGTTCTTCGTCGAGACTCTCTCATTCGGCCGCAAAAATGGCTCAATTCGCTTGAGGTCCTTGACCGTGTGAGTCAATTTGAAGCGCACCTCAACACTCCTGACACCACAGAAACGTAAATTCCGTCCACGTACATGTACCAAGTCTATCTGGGCCAAATCCGGGCCTTGTGGGAGAAGGTGGAAAAGAGCTATGAGAGCTGCTCTTACAGGTTGTTGCCACCAGTGGACACCGAGGTTTTTGCGGGTGATTACCTTCGGTGGCCCACCTTCAGAGACCTTTTCACCACGATCTATATCCAGAACTCGCGTCTTACCCCGGCAGAGAAATTGTTCCACCTGCTGTCAAAGACAAGTGGCGATGCGCACGTCATTGTTTCCAAAGCGCCGCTTACAAATGAAGGGTTCGTCTCAGCGTGGCGAAGTCTCACCGACCGCTCCGACTGCTGCTAGTCAACAGCCAGTTGAAAATCCTTTTCAATATCCAGGCTGTCCCTCAAGAGTCTGGAGTTGCGCTGAAAGAATTGCAGAGCTCAATCCAAAGCTTTCTGACAGCCCTTGAGATGTCCTCCATCAACGTTGAAGCTTGGAATTGTCTCCTGGTCTTTATGGTTTCCTCAAAGCTCCCCAAAATCACACTTTCTATGTGGGAGCAATCCATACATAATAAGACCGAAATTCCAACCTAAAGGGACGTGGATAATTCCCTGACAGAGCGCCATCGTTCTCTGGAGGCCATCGACGATGTCAGGCCTAGTGGCTCCGGGAACCTTCCGCCTAGATCGTCAAATGCCTCGCCCCCCACCTAAGCGCAGGCTCCATTCTTACGAAGCACGGGTGGCTCCAGCAACTAGAGGGTGTAATCTGTGTTTCAGGGAGAACCATCCACTCCGTATGTGTCCACGGTTCCTCGCAATGTATGTCGATGAGCGATCGAACTATGTCCGAAGAAAAAAGCTGTGTCTAAATTGTTTCGCACGAGGCCATCAGCATCGTGAGTGCACAAGTGCTCACTCCTGCCTTACGTGCCACAGCCGTCGTCATTCTCTGCTACATCGCGGCAATCACATGACAACCGTTCCAAGTCCTCTCCTTTCGTCAAGTCCACGACCCGTGCCCACCGAGAGAAGCGCTGTTGCTTCTGAAGACCACTCGAATGTGCAAGTGTGTTTTGCATCCGGTTCAAGAGCTATCCTGCTCGGCACAGCGATTATTAAAATAAATCATCTTGGCCGCGACTTCCAAGCTCGGGCTCAGATCGATTCAGGTTCCGAGGCTACGCTCATATCTGAGCGGCTCTTCAACCGAATCAGACTTCCATTTGACACAGTCCAGACTCAAGTTTCTGGTATCAATCAAACTGTTGCCGGGCACTCCACGAAGCTCAGCAAATTCTCAATTCGTGTTCTCTCCAGACCCGGGTTACAGTTAGAGGCGAAGGCCTATGTCCTTCATCAACTAGCCGGAGGTCTTCCTTCGCACCCAGTTCCGAGAGATCTTCTAAGGGAACTGCCGAGTCTCCCCTTAGCAGATCCAACGTTTTTCGAGAGCTCTAAAATCGATGTCCTGATAGGAGCTGAC
Organism: Drosophila truncata; assembly: GCA_008042515.1. Lineage (NCBI taxonomy): Eukaryota > Metazoa > Arthropoda > Insecta > Diptera > Drosophilidae > Drosophila > Drosophila truncata. Next base: position 4,934 of record VNJQ01000505.1, read on the forward strand.
ATTCTCCGTCTGTGCTTCTGGGCGGCTCTAAGAGCAACATTTTGGGCTCTCTTCTGGCCCAGGAAACGATTTTTGGCTGGGTACTTACAGGCCCAGTGTCAAGCGCACCTACTAACGGCATCGGTGTTTTCCACACGCATTTCCTTCGCGTCCAACGGATCATTGAGGAACTGCCCTACCAAGCGTAGTGCGGTCACGGATGAAAACAGACGTTCCCGAGGTATTCGGTCCTACCCATGCCGAGTTTGCCAAGGGAACCATCCTCTTCGAAAATGCTTCCGTTTTCTTAAGCTTAGCGCTGAGAAACGGCTCCAGACAGTCGTCAAACATCGATACTGTTCCAATTTTTTGGCCCACGAACATGCCGAGGGAACGTGCCGCAGTGGTGATCGATGCAAAAAGTGCAATCGACACCACCACACGCTCCTGCATACGCACGAAGGTCCAGTGCACGCAACCTGTTCGCAGCAACGGGCCCCACCGTACCTGTAGCTCCTACGGGGCTTATTTTTATTCCATCCTCTCGAGGGCAGGTGTACCCGAGGTACGTTGTCCTACCAATGCCAAGCCTGCCCACAATAATGCAATGCAATGTTCCTGTTTACTGTGCTGTTCCGTAAACGTAGTTCCCACACGTATGTTGCATCAGTACTGATTAGATTTTTTCCCCGTCATATTCTGCCAGTCACATACACCTCAACGACCAGGCAGCGCCAAACAGACAGGAGGCCAGGATCACCACGGAACTCTTCAGCCGCTCATCGACCTTCGTCCGCCACTTTCCGGCACTTTTCAGCCGCTCCTTACCTTTGTCCGCCACATTCCGGCGATCTTCAGCCATCAACGGAGGGACGATCTACCACGCCTGCCATCAGCTATAAAGGGTTTTATTGCAATCCGAGTGATTGCAAGAGGGGGGAGAATGTTTATTCCAGGAGGCCCTCTGCGTCGCCCGCACCGCCGCATCTGCCTACCGAGCATCACAAAAAGCTCGGCCGCTCTCGGATTTCGGCCCTCCGCGCACCAACTTCCAAGCGAACATACGTTCTCCCGCTCTCCGCTCCTCGGCATTACCGATCTGCCCTCGCCTTCTACCACTCGGGCCCGCTCCCGCACTGTTAACCTCAGCTTATCGATCAGGAGAGCGACCCTTATGTTAAGTTAAAGTTAGTTACATGTATGCAGCAGAATAAAGCTAACGCAAATGCGCCCTTGAATTTACCACCGACGCCCAAGATTTCTCTGCTTCCTTTTTCGATCCCGTTCGCGCGACATCTTTTGCGGCAACAGCGCCCCCCTACAAACAGTTGCAAAGCCTGTCGTGACGCTGAAAGGGAAATGTTGTCATTCAAACCAAGAGCGGTTTTAAGGGGGTGTTATCGAGTTTTCACAAAACTCACAACATGATCTTGACAAGCAATTTAATAGCCTCCAAGGCATGTTGACGGATTTCTACAAGCTGCCGCGGGATTTCAACAACAGCCTCCCCGGCATAGACCTCGGCCTCAGAAATCTGAGATCGAGTTTTAGAAAAGATTCAGTATCCGAATGTGCCGTGGGACTGATCGTTCCCCCGGTAATATCCACCTCGTCTCCTAGAAGATCAAAAATTTTGACCCCGCATAGCCCTGTCAATTTATCGCCCCAGGTTATAATGGCAGACCTATCGGCCGATATTGGCACGGCAGACACTCAGCCTGTCTTGCCAAAAGCCCTTATTGCAATCCCACCTACGAAACAGATATTTGTTTCGCGGCTCTCTCCTGGTCTAACATCTAAAGATGTCATTGCCTTTATACGAGGCAAAGTCAGAGCAGAAAATTTAAAAGTAAAGGTGGAAAAATTTGATTTATTTTCTTACGCTAGGGACATTTCATTTTTTAAAATAAATGTCCCAAAAGAATTCTTTGGCACTATGTGCTCTACCAAATTCTGGCCTGAGTATTTAGTTATCAAAGAATATGAAGCTAAGAAAAAGAAACGGCCTGTTGGAATAACTCTTCCCAAGTCCGATCTGTCCACTGTGTCCTCTACGTCCTCCAATTCTGTAAAAAATAAACTAAGTACCACCCCTACACCTATCAGAATGCAAGAGGGTTACGTAGTAAGCTGCCTAAATTGTATTATGATAGTTTTATATTCGCCTCTCATATTATTGTTTTTACAGAAACCTGGTTAAAGTCGGAGATTCTTAGCTCCTAAGTTTTTTACAGCTGCGTTCACGATTTATCGGCTAGATCGGCGTTTCAGGCGCCGGGGTGGGGTCCTCACAGCGGTTAACTCTACTCTAATGTCAGAATTATTAACTTTCAAGGAATGCAAAGATGTTGATCTCCTTTGTGTAAAGCTATCATTCAATTGTAGCTCAATTTTTATTACATGTTCCTACATACATACTTTGTCGGAACTTCCTATTTTTTGGAACCACCTTCCGCCATTCGGATGGTTTCCAATATACTTTCTGATAGGGACCATTTAGTAGTCCTAGGTAATTATTATATAATAATTAATATTCCTGGGGCTAAATAACTCCTCTAACACACTTTAATCTTCAACACAAAATTATTTTATTGCTGGCTTGTTCGACATTTCACTGTCTCAAATCAACCATTTAAAAAATTCCTTAGGGCGCTTGCTTGATCGTTGCTTTGTCTCTGATCCGGCGAGATCCGGCAGAATAATTTTATTTCCGATTTTAACTGATCCGACTTATACATGTGCACTGACATGGCTGATGTCGTGGATATTTTTTACAATGCCATGAATCCATTTTTTTCTGAATGTGTTTCGTTATACTATCCCTCAATTTCAAATAAACCACCTTGGTTTAGTAAAGAGTTAAGTCGCTTAAAAAACGTAAAGTCGAAACTGTATACTAAATTAAAAAAAACCGGTTCTCGCACTGACCTCTCTAATTAAATATGAGCACGGTCAAAATTGATCGTGCTGAACGCGCTGTGTTACAAAAACTATTTGACTCGTTGCAGTTATATAATTTTGTCAACACTCAGTTGACAGTTGACGAATCAATCCTCGCTTTCTTTTGAAAATGCAACCGTAAATGACGAAAAGGCAATTGCCGATTTTTTTGTCCAGTTTTTTCAAACAACTTATCCTATCACCTCTGATTTAAAACAGACGTGTTCTTACAACATGCCCAAATCGAACCTAATTTTCAGTCCAAGTTTAAACGAAAGCTCTCTTCTCTTAGATCTTCATCGTGCTAAGCCAGTTTATTTGCCGGGTCCCGACGGAATACCGGGCTGTGTGCTTAGGTATTGTGCCGATGCCCTGTGCTCTCCCCTTCTGAAATTGTTTACCTTATCCTTAGAAACCTCGCATTTTCCCCTTATTTGGAAGGAATCATTTGTTATTCCTCGCCACAAAAAAGGTAACAAATCGGTGGCAAACAACTATAGAGGAATCTCTAAGTTATCGGACATCCCTAAGCTTTTTGAAAATATTATTACTCCACATTTGCAGCACCTTTGTAGATCAGTTATTTCTCCATGTCAGCATGGATTTATTAAGCGAAGATCAACAACTACGAACCTTTTGGAGCTCACTTCCTTCATTATAAGGGGCTTCCATAATAACCTTCAAACAGATGTAATTTATACTGACTTCAGCAAAGCATTTGATTCTGTTAATCATTCTCTTCTTCTCAGGAAACTCGATTTAATGGGATTTCCTATTGATCTTCTTATGTGGATCTCTAGTTATCTGACTGGCAGGACGCAAAAAGTCCTCTTTAAAAATTACGTATCTAATGTTCTCGGGGTCACCTCAGGTGTCCCACAAGGGAGCCATTTGGGTCCCTTATTGTTTACATTATTTATTAACGATCTGCCCGAAGTTTTAAAAAACTCTAGAGTACTTATGTACGCGGATGATGTTAAGCTTTGTGTGCAGTATAAGGACGTCGCTTGCCAGTCTGATTTACAAACAGATCTTGATAACTTCCAAACTTGGTGCCACGTAAACTTACTAAACTTAAATGGCTCTAAATGCAAGCTTATGACATTCTCCCGTGTCTTACCCAAGCTTGCAACTTACACGCTTAACTGCTGCTCTTTGGAAAGAATTAATTCAGTTGATGACTTGGGCATCCGCCTGGATCCCAAACTTGACTTTATCGATCATATTTCGTGCATGGTAAATAAAGCCAGAAGTATGCTGGGATTTATTAAACGGTGGTCGAAAGAATTCGATGACCCATACGTTACTAAAACTTTATATATTTCATTAGTTCGTCCTATCTTAGAATATGGATCTTGCGTTTGGAGCCCCCAGTATGGGGTCCACAGTAAACGCATAGAATCGGTTCAAAAGAACTTTTTGCTTTTCGCTCTACGCGGCTTAAACTGGGATCCTGAACAGAGATTACCCTCCTATCATAGTAGACTTCTCCTAATTAACTTACCCTCCTTAGCCAATCGATGAATTATGCTAGGAATTACTTTTATTTATAACCTTATTCACGGCGACGTGGAAAGTACTGACTTGTTAGGTCAGCTCAATTTCCACGTACCGAGTAGAAACACTAGGTGCTATATACCCTTAGTTTTGCGCCACTGTAGAACCTCATTTGAACTGCATGAACCCTTTAGAGTACTGTGTGCAAGCTATAATGATTTGTACTCAATAATTTCACATGGAGATAGTCTTCCTAAACTAAAAACTTTAATCCTAACACACTTAGTACGCATGCAAGCAAACATTCAGGCAGCAGTAGTTTATTTCCTCGTATTCTTTTCTATATTTTCCATCGCGATTACTAATACCTAACCCCAACAGGCACGTGCCTGGTTTCATAAGAGTGAGTGTACTGACCGTAGTGCATCAACGTCTATTATAACTTGGCCAAGAATCCATTAATTTCAATTCTGGAAGCACAGAAGTGTTCCTTTTTATTAGCTTAGCAAACCAGCAAACCAAATTTATTAATTTTCTTTAACTTCAGATTTTTCGAATTTCTAACATTTTTGACTACCCCCACCTTTATCTTTAACCTTTAAGGTTACGGTTTAGAGGCCTTTAAGGTCTACAATCAGTGAGAACGGTTTAGAGGCCCTTAAGGTCTACAATCAGTGAGAACGGTTTTAGAGGCCTTTAAGGTCTACAAATATCGAGAATATTTTAGAGGCCTTTAAGGTCTACAAATATCGAGAATAGTTTAGAGGCCTTTAAGGTCTACAAATTAGTGAGAAGAGTTAGAGGCCGTTAAGGTCTACCAATTAGTCTCAGACGGGGCTCCGTCTAGTAAAAGCTTACGGGTTTACCTTGCTTCTTATCGACGCTGGCTCCTGTTCTGCTTACCGGGGCTCCTTCCTGGTCCTGGCTGGTCCTCTGCTGGGAGGTCTGCTTCGCTCGGCGGCGAACAATAAGTGCCGGTCCAAGGGCTGAGCTCCGCTTTATATAGCGATCGTGCGGGTTTCAGTGTGGCTGCCTCCTTTTCCCGACTCTGGCGTTATTAGTGTGCCCGCTCGCCCGTGTCAGTATGGCCAGCTACTTTTTCGCCTAGGCGCGCGCGCTGGTATTTCAAATTCAAATTATCCAATTCTATTCCTTAATATCTTAATTTCTTCATATCTTAACTCTCCTAATGCAAGAAGCTAATCTATTTGTGCGCGTCTGCGCGTCACACTTTTACTCATGCATCAGATGCTGTCGCTGTGTCTTCAGACCCTCACTCACCGACCCAAACCAACCCAACCGTCCACCTAGTTCCAAGTGCTAGTTGCGAAAACAAAAGGCAATACTTTATGCACTATCTGCCAGGCATCTAAGCCTCCTCATAAACAGTGTTTGAAGAGAAAATAAAGCAAAAGTTGTATTAATTATAATTATTATTGTCATTTTATTTGTCATATTTTACATTATAAAATGTATATAGGTTTTTATACATTTTGATTGTCAAATTTTTCTTATTATAAATTATAAATAACTTGTAAAAATAAAATATTTTTTATATTAAATTAATTTCATTGCCTAATTTATTAGTTTTTTTAAAAATAGAATTTAAAAATATTAAGCTATCAACAGAGCCAGATGCAAGTCTATTACGCGTCTATGTTATTACATGTCCAGGAAAACAGTAGAACTTTCGAAAAATACATATGTATGTGTACACAAAGTCACTTTACGTGAACACAATGTGATCAAACACCGCTCAGCATTTAAATCACACGTTTAAGTATGATTAAGCTTCGGGTATTGCTTGCGTTCCTAAGTTGATTAAACTTTAAGTATGATTAAACTTCGGGAATTGGTTGCGTTCCTAAGAAAATCATGTATGGACAGATTACTCGTGATTGATACTTGTTCGACAGCATTGAGCTGGAGACGAAAATTTCAATACGTATTCCCGAAGCAGACGGAATAAATCAAACAGAGTATGCATAAATACTTGAGTATGAGCAGCCAAATGTTTTACTCGTTGCAGCTCTCTGGTGTGCAACTGATCATCGAGGAGAAAGTCACTTTCAAATTATTGGACTCTCTGGCTATCAAAATTTTTACCGAAGCAATTTTTAATGGCTTAGAGATGAGCCCAATAACATCTCGCAACCACGAGATGTGCACCACGTCGATGGAAAATACGATTTGAAAAAGAAGAGACTTATTATTAATATAAAAAAGATGGTCTTTCTTAAAATTGTTATTGCGTCCAGTCAAATTAGAAGTGTATTGGGCTTTAATTTACAATATTACAGAGATCCCTCCAATGTCGTGGAAACCTTAGGATTTATTGAGCTGCACCAAAAACATTCTGGACACAATTTTAGGAAAATAAATAATAAATAATAAATAATAATAAATAAAATAATAAATAAATAAAGTAAATAAATAAGCCAAACGTTATTCATTGCGTGAGTTACCGCCTCAGCACATTCCATCGGCGTCCCCCCACCTAAGCCCCTACGGTCGTCAAGCAGCACTTGAATTGGCAACTACAATAAGTTGT
>VNJQ01000509.1:0-22094 GCA_008042515.1 Drosophila truncata
GAGTTAATTCTGAGGTCGAGGGCTGTACCGGGGGAGGCTGCTGCTGAGAGCCCGCCGCAGGTTGCAGGGAGCCGTCAACCTGCTGCACACCAGTTGCGGTTTTTTTGCGCCTTGGAGACTCATTTAATAGCGTAAGGCTTTTAAAATGCTTATCAAGCGCTAAGAACATGTTATGAGTTTTATGAAGACTCGATAACACCTCCTTAAAACCGCCCTTGGTCTGCCGCATGAAAGTCAACATTTCCCTTTCAACGTAAGCCGATATTTTTCCTCACCCCAATGCACTTTGCAAGGAAAATATTGTCGCACAACCAGCAGATGGTGAGATCGCTGGAAGAAATTACATTCTTACAGGTTTTAGCAACGCAGACGATATCGGAAACGATAAAGACTTACCAATTTACTTGTTACGTTAATAAGAGGGAGCGACAGATAAGATAAAAGTGCAGCTGCACAGAGAGAGCTGGAGAGCGTGAGAGTGGGAGAGCGTGAGAGCAGGAGAGCGTGGGAGTAAGCAAGCTTAGAGACGTTTAGCTGTCGCGACGGCGCAACAATGGCTAAACGGGAGAGGCACAGAGGAATGCAAAAATGCAAGAAAAATAAACAGCAGCACTAATTAAATTGTGAAAATAAAAGAGATTAAATAAATATAGCTGCATGCACACGCGAAGTGAACGGGAACTATAAAGATAATGTAGAAGTTTTAAATTAAACCCCAATGGTTTTAAGCAAAGTTAATACACAAAACGAGAGCGCAAGAAAAAAACTCGACCGTTCACTTGGAAGGAGAAAGAGTGTATCTTAATATCAATATCCTTGCGAGCCAACAACATGTACATTCTATCTGGTAATTTTTTATCAATTGTGGACTTAATAGTCCTATTTAAGATTTCGGAATAATCAGTTTTATTAACAGGGTCACTTTCTAATTCTAGCTTATCAAAAATATTACGATGATGAACTTCCAATGACTGGATGAACTTACTAATACTTCTGGGGTATGAAGTTTCTTCCAGTTATTTCACCAGTGTTACATACGGCCTGTGATCCTTGAAGGATATTGACAGGGCCTCGCGAATCTCCATCCATGATGTAGCTCCTGCTTGTGTCACTGCCTCCTGTGCGCCGTCCACGATTACGCGTTTGATTGCTCCGTAGATAATGTGGGCTTGCCTGGCATCTTGGGTTGGGTACAAACTCAGTAATTGGTTCACTTGGTTAATAAACACTGATAATTTTCCCGGTGTGCCATCATAGTAATGTAATTCTTTGATCTGTCCCAGCAACTGGTTCAGGTTTGTACTATTTGTTGATACTAATATTTTGCCAAATTCGTGCGTGTATTTCTAACAATTTGTAATTGTGTCTGTACAAAGCTTTCGTAATGAAAGTTTAACTTTGGGAAGAGTTTTAAAAAAATGTTTAGAGTTGTTCAGTGAGTGTCTATATCCATGTTGTAGAGCCATTTATTCCTAATTCAGAACATCTAAGCTCAATTGCGACTTTTTGCCCCTTTTTGCGAAATTCCATTTTTTAGGAAGTAAGGTTATAATCAGCAATGCAAGGCAGCATAGCCGAGTTTATAGCTTCTCAGACGTTTTTTAAAGGGCTATGGATACTTCCGACCCTATAATTTCGTCGATGAACTTGCAGAGGCGCATTCGAAAACATAAACAACTATTGCTCCCCCCAGAAGTCATTAAATTATTATCTTGCAAACTGGAATCTAATATCAATGCTGACGAGACGATGATGAATGATGTTGATTGTGAAGCAGAAGAGTTTTTGTAAAACATAGAAATTGAAAATGATGAATATATAGAATAGCAAAACAAAAAAATTTTTTAATGAAACAAAAAAATTTGGGGTGGTGGGACACGCCTACTCTTCCTCAAAAAACTTGTCCTGGTTTGTATAACACTAGAAAAACAAAATCCATACAAATATCTTGACTCGTTTGCAAGTTATTAATAATTGCCACAAAAACAGACCAAATTCCCTGCGATTTCCCGCAAACAAAAAATACGACAACGCCCATTTTTTTACAAAATGTATAAAATGACTATTATTGTCATAGAAAACAAAAACAATTTTTTTTTTTAACATAAAAAAAAATTGTAATCGTTAAAAAAAGGCGCAACCACGCCCATTTTTTCAAAATATCTTCCTATCTTTATTATTATCTTAATTAAAAAAACAGAATTTAAAAATGTTGCTTAGTTTTTAAGTTATTAATTAATGCCACAAAAACAGGTCAGATTCCCCACTGTGCAGCGTCACATAGGGCCTGTGATCCTTAAACGATGTTGATAGGGCATCTCGTATTTCCCTCCAGGTTGTAGTTTCTGCTTTAGTCACTGGGCATTGTCGACTTTCACTCGCTTGATAGAATCAAAAATTATGTGAGCTTGACGGGAATCTTGTGTGGGGTAAAGGGTCAACAATTGATCGACCTGGCTGAGGAACACAGCCTTCCAGGTGTGCCATCGTAATAGTGAGCTCTTTGATTTGAGCCAGTAGTTGACAGAGAGCTTATTTATGGATCGAGCTGGCTTTTATTGGGTCAATGCATTATGTTGATGCGGTCTCGCCTTTTTTCCTCCACAGGGGATTCTTTGTGCTTGGTGGCGAGAGATTTTGGATATACCTCAGCTGTGCATTTTCTTCCTGTTGGTGAAGAGCCTAGTCGAGTAATCGCGTTTCTTCCTTAAGGCGTTGCTTTGAAGCTGGTGGTCTGCGTTTTGCCAATCACGACGCGTGCTCCTCTTTTCTCGCACGAGCTGTTCGATTTGTATTTGTAGTATTTGTTTCGGTCTACTTCCTTCCCTTGAGGAGTAGAGATTTTAGCTGCCGCAACGAGTACTTCTTCCAGGGCGCTCGTAGTGCAGTCGATTTCGGATTCCATGTTAAGCTCGGGGCGAGTTTTTGTATTTAAGCCAGTTCGTTTTTGGCGACGTCAGGCTGAAAGGGTATTCGGTTATTTCTGGGCTTTGAAGAAGCGTTAAAAGCACAGGCGAGTGATCTGATGATAAGTCATAGACTGCTTTGGCACTTATTAGATTGCGACGCATGTTTTTTGTCACCGCAAAATCAATAAGGTCTGGGAGCTTGCGTGGGTCGGTTGGCCAGTATGTGGGACTTCCAGGGGAAACATAGTGCAGATTATTTCTCACATTTATAATTGCATTGTACAATTGCCTTCCTTTAGGAGTCACTAGACGTGATCCCCAGTGCGTATGTTTGGCATTGTAGTCTCTTGCGGCTATAAAACGGTCCCCAAGTGAATTGTAGAAGTCCATAAATTGTCCTTCCGAGATTGAGAAACGAGGAGAGAGTAAACGGCAGCGATTGAAAGGCTTCCGTTACTTGAGTGAATTTGTATCGATGTGGCCTGCAAAAACTTTATTGCAAACCTCTTGTGAAAGTTGTGTTTAATGCGTTATCTGATTAGGACTCCAGGTCCGCCGTGGGCTTTCCCATCTGGATGATCTGTGCGGTAGATTGTATAGCCTCTTATTTGAAAGTTGTATTTGCTTGTAAGATGCGTTTCCACCAGTAGCATAACGTCAATATGGTTTTCTGTCAAGAATTGTGACAATTCTAGTTTATGCCGTGAGACACCATTGGCGTTCCACATTCCATATGCAGACTCTACGAGCAGCTGTATTACCATGTTCTGGTTTCGAACTAGTGTTTGCATGGTCGTTATCATGAATGACATTAACTCCATCATACTTTGTTGGAGAGTAAGCATCATAGTTTCCGTTTTGCTATGTGGCTGTTCTCGGGCCTGTTGAACGCTTTGTGAGATAGGCTGAATTGGATTTTCCGTTCCAGATCGTAGAGCATCGGCATAGGAGAAGCCGATGGTAGTGTTTAGGAGACCGAATGAGGACCTGGCAGCTTTGACGAAGAAGACGTCTGGGGTAGCTTTTGACGCAGTGTACACATTCTGTGGATTTTGATTGCGCGTTGCGGTCACTTGACGCATGCGACTCTTCAACTCCTTGTACACCACACATCCTCTATAGTTTGCCGTATGGTTGCCTCACATTTCTTCACGGTACTGTCCTTTTTTGTAGTGCAGTGAGCGGAGTTGTGGGCGTCCCCGCAGACCAAGTGTGTCCATACTCTTGGCAATTAGTGCATTGCACTGCACCGTTTATGTGGCTCTTCAACGGTGATTCTCTGATGCAAAAGATATTGCAGCTTGTAGATAGGGTGGACTTCGTTCTTCTTTAACGACCTGCCTTCTGGCTCGAGCTCGACCTTGAAGAGGGGTTGTGGCTTTTATATTTATTTAGAATGTTAATAACATTCTTGGCGACGAAGCCCTTTTCTTTGAGGGCGGTTACATCGGGTTCGATTCCCTTTACTACCACTTATAGGCCCTTGCTGCTTTTCAGCTGGTACGCGTAATTGTTTTTCTGCGCGTTGTCCAGATATTTGGACACGATGCGGAAGTGCTCTTCAGTCTCGGTTTGCACCTTTGTTTCCCTTTGGTAAGCGGGACAGCTTGGAAGTTATCATCGTTCCTTGAGCTTTTCTCCCTGATATAGATTGGAGGGGGCTTGGGTTTTTTGACTTGCGCTGTTTGGTCTTCCTCGACCTCCGCCAGTAGGGCAAATTTGTTACTACTGGATCTGCCTGGTTCTTCGTCGATCTTCTGGACGCGTTTAATTTTTATTTTATTGCCTGCCGGATTACTCTGCGGGCTAAGCTTGCGCTTAATTTGGATGTAGCGATTCATTCCAGTCTGAGTGGCCGGCACACAGACTTTCCGAAGTTGTTGTTTTCGCATCAAGTGGTTTTTGTCAATAGCGAACGAGCTTGGTAGTCGGAAGTTGGCCACAAGAGAGTCCTGTGAAAATCGGCTCTCCGAGTTTTTTGCCAATAAGGAAGCGAGCTTCTATAAGAGGGGCATTATGAAGTTGGCATCTCGTTAGGATCTCGTCATCGAACAAAACGGCGTATATTTGACTTAAATCGCATTATTATAACAAATTTTAAGAACGATTGAAAATTCAATAAAAATACCGCAAGACTTTTTTGACAACCTTATACAAAATAAACGTTGCTGAATTCTCAGTCCTACAGAATATACATACAAAATTTTATAAAAATCGGTGGAGCCGTTTCGGAGGAGTTTGGTTACTAACACCGTTTCACGACAATTTTATATATATAGAGATAAATATATAGGCTAGTGAAGTAAAATGAAGATTTGACAAAATTAAGACAGTAGTTGTGAGCATTGTTTAAAAAGCTGAATAAAGTTTCATTTCAAATGATTTTGCGTCTGCTTCTGCTTAAGAACAAATCAGAAATCAATAGCATTTTAATTTTTTTTTGCTTTCACAGTCCCACAAGTTGATACATTCGGCTTTCACCTATATTTTAATTTTGTTGGAGGAAATGTAAAAAAAATAATCGAAGTCTCAAATTTGTGCAGGGCCTATATATTAAAATCATAATACACTCCGTCTTAAAATGATTTCGACCCTCGTAGGATAATGAGGAAGCATATAAAAAATTAAGTAACCAGAATGAAAGATTAATGAATTCTGCTTAATCTTAAATCTTCCTATCTCTCATTGCCCCTTCCGTTTTCAAGTAATGCTGAAAACAGCAAAAAAGTAAATACAATTTTTGGAATGCCGGCAACTGTAAAAATTTAATGAATTCGTAAAAAATTTCGTGAAAAATTGAAGAATAAAGACCTAAAATGATCCTGGCTCAATGTAAGCGAAATATCGTGAACATTTTCTCAAACACGTTGTGTTATCCTCAAATTTTTAACCAATCCAGATATATATGGTGTTAAGTATAGCTGTGGAAGTTGTCTGACTGCGGTACCATCTCATAATTTTAGAAGTTTGCTTCGTGCTCTACACTTGCCGCAAGTTTCAGTAAGTCTGTGGCTCGAAAGATTCATCGGCGGACGATGCAATTATTGGAAATCATTGTCAGAGGAGTCTTAAAGAAGACTCCTTTTTTAAAACCGCGCCACAAAATAGCACGACTTTAATGTTTTGAAAGAACTTGGTAACCACAATATTGTTCAAATTTCGTATGAGGCACAGTAACATTCAAAGTTTTTTCTAAAAACTTATTTCGTTCATTATTTAAAAACCTCTTAATACAATAATAACCATAATTTATTATTAATTTTCATAATGTAAAAACTTACCTGTGTTTTAAGTAGTTTATACAAATCAGTTTCCATCAAGCACTGTACTATATAAACATCCCTCATCTGTTCTACGCTATCTACACGCAAGATGTCACGAATATCAATAATCTATAAATTTAGTAACTTTAATTTTTTACATGGTATAATAGACGGTTAAAAACCCTTACATTTTCGTGCTTAAATCTTGTTAAAATAGTTATCTCTCTCAGAGTTCTTTGACAATATGTCTGATGTTCAAACGGCGATATTTTCTTTATTGCTACCCTTTGGTTGGTTATTGTGTCATCGGCCGACCTTAAATACAAATAAAATGTAAGTGTTTGGTTTAAATTAAATATTTAAATAAGTAATTAAGTGGTGGTCAAAACTATTTGATAAATATTAAAAAAAAAAACAAGACAGGAAGCTAACTTCGTCTCGCCGAAGTTTATATACCCTTGCAGAATGCAAATGAACTATGAAATTAAAAACGTAATTCTTAAATAACCCTGAGTGGCAGAATTTGATAAAAATATGTTGAGAAACAGCGAAGTTATAATTTTTTCTATTATTTCCCTGATTTTTCCTATGTCAGCTATAGGATATATTCATCCGATTTTCATGAAATTTAAATCGAAATTCTGGAATAATAAAATATGGCCAAATCTCAAAATTGGGTGAAAAACTGAAATTGTTGAAAACTGACAAAGTTATAATTATTTTGAAAGAATTTTTCGATCGTTCCTATGGCAGCTATATGATATAGTCGTCGGCTCCGGCTCGTTCTGGCATTTGTATGAGTATAAAGAAAACAGCAAAGTCTTATTCAGAAAGCTTTAAAACTTAGGGACTAGTTTGCATAGAAACGGACAGACGGACAGAGGGACAGACGGACATGGCTAGATCGACTCTGCTACTACTCAAGAATTACATGGTCGGAAATGTCACCTTCACTGCGTTGCATAATACCCTGCAACGGTATAAGTCAGGGCTCGGCGCGTCGCAAACCCATGGGTCACAGGCAGAGCCTCTGTCGGCTAAGCTGCTCAAAGTATCAGTGCTGTTAGATTATATTGCTCTGTCTAAATCTAGCCAAAATCTAGTGTACAAAAAGCTATTTTTATTGTAATAGCTATTGGTTTTGCATAGAAAACCAAATGCTAGCTATATTATATTTTTATATCTGGACATTTATTTTTTACGATGTCGTTTTTGTTCAGTTACTGACTCATGCCCTGGTATAAATATAAAATCTAACAAAGTTGAAGGCCTGTTTTCAATTCCGAATCCGAACGAAAAGTAAGCCGAACGCAAACCGAACCGAGTTCGAATTGCTGTTCCCTGTTGCCACTTTACATGATTTAGAAATGCAATAAATAAAGAAAACATCAGATTCAATATATAAACGGTGCATATCAGTGACGCGCTTAATGCGTTTTCATACATTTATCGGTATTTTTGACCCTGCCTTTTTCACAAGTTATATGCAAAGTCGCAGTTCAACGCAGACGGATTCTGAATCAGAAAATATAGACGCAACTGATAGACATAGTGTTGTCGCCGGCTTTGGGGCAGCTTTAAAAATCCCAGACTCCTTTAAGCAGAAAAAGGTGAAAATTGGAAAAACAATCCTGTCGTTTTTTCAACTTAACATACAGTTGAATGTATCTATAATTTAAAATTAAAATCATGCCAATTGGTTGTCCAGTTTTTATCACAAAGTGAGCCATTTACCTTTTTTTGTATGTTGCAGAAAACAAAAAAAAACTCTCAACATTGAATGCTCATATCTTCTAAAGAAAATTGTACAATTGTTTTAATAACTGCACGCGTGGAAAATTCTCTGTCGAATAAGTATAGTTTAAATATTTTTATATTATTATTATTTTTTTTAATATAATATTATATATGTGCACTGAGGATAACAAGAATGTACAATTTTTGAAAAAATACAACTTTATTAGTTTTCAACATATGATCACGAAATTTGATATCTAGCCATTTATTATTATTCCAGAATTTCGTTTTAAATTTCATCAACATCGGACGACTATATCCTATAGCTGCCATAGGAACACCAAGGAAATAATAGAAAAAATCATAACTCGGTTGTTTCTCACCATATTTTCATCAAATTTGAGATTCGGCCATTCATTGTTATCTTAGAATCTTGTTTTTAATTACATAGTTCAATTGCACTCTGCAAGGGTATATAAACATCGGTAAGCCAAAGTTAGCTTCCTTTCTTGTAATTTTTATGTTTGAGCTGAAAATATCGGTGTTATATCGATGTTTATTTTTAAAAATATCGAAAACATTGATGGCCCCAAACATCGATTGTTTTCTAGCTCTATTAGCCAGGCTCATTAAAGGTCGCAAGTCAAAATGAGCACACAATATAAATTAAATCTTTAAAAATTAAAAACCATGACAATGTTTTTGAGCAGCAAAATTAACTGAAATTTATTTTTTGGGTTTAATAATACAATTTGTATGCATTAGATGATAAGAAATAATTGTATGGGATTCCATAGCATATAAAACGGATTACTTCAGCAAGGAATCCAGAAATTAATAACATTTGTCATTGTTTAACTTAAGTCTGAGTGAACGTAGTCGCATAACAGAATGAATCCGAGAAAAACTAAGTTTCTAATTAATAAAAACTGCATTATTATATCATAAGGCCTTATGTATTGTGTTTAAGTCTGCAAACATAGTGAGCACTAATGCGAAGATGAAGATGAAGCTGAAGACAAATTGTTTGCGATGCGAGTAACCTAATAGGTTGCATAGTGTAAGACGAATTTGTTGCGCTTTTGTGATGTTAGTCAAAATGGATTTCTCATCAGATGATGAGCTGCTGTTAGACGAAAGTTTATTTTTTAAATTAAGACGAAAAAAAAAGTGAATGGAAGAATTCACCCAATTAATTTGGGATAAAAAGCATTCGGCGAATTTAATCATTTATTTGATGATCTGCGGCAAGATGAAAAAAAAAATTGTGGAGTATACTAGAATGAAAATCAGCACATTTGATTACATTCTGTTCAAAATTGAACGGCTAATTATTAAAAAATAGACAATTTTTAACAAAACCTCAATTATACCTGCAGAAAGGGTAATTGTAACTTTAAGGTAGAAAATTATTCATTTTAATCATTTTAAAATTTTAATAAGTTAAATTTTTTTAAATTTTCGGCTCCTGTGGGGACAAAGCATTATCGGAATTGACGAAGATTCCAGCCCAGTTGGTGACGGTACAGATATGTTAGAAGCCTGGTTTTGAATATTTTGAAATTGAAATTTCAAAAAGAAGTTCAGAAAAAGCGATATAGCTATTGAACTTGACGGTCCCACATTCAGGATTCATCTTAAATTTTGAAGGGGAAAGATTCGACTTTCAGTCAAGCCCAATTTCTACTTTGGTATATGCGCGGCTTCTGTTTTATTAGCGTTTGAAAAGTGCCAAAATAGGAACTTTGAACGCGATTTCCTCAAAATTGGTACGTGATGGAAACTTTTGGGTTTCGAACTAGCAATATACAGACCGAGATCTTTCACAATCTGCAGGTTTTATTCTCCGTAATTTTTCTTATCGGCCTGTGTAATTAGAGACAGGTTTCGTAGTTATGTTTGAGTATGTTTCCTCAAGTGGCCCTTATGAAACCAGGCACGTGCCTGTTGGGGTTAGGTATTAGTAGTCGCGATGGAAAATATAGAAAAGAATAAGAGGACATAAACTACTGGCG
Source organism: Drosophila truncata (assembly GCA_008042515.1). Classification (NCBI taxonomy): domain Eukaryota; kingdom Metazoa; phylum Arthropoda; class Insecta; order Diptera; family Drosophilidae; genus Drosophila; species Drosophila truncata. Next base: position 9,925 of record VNJQ01000509.1, read on the forward strand.
TGCTGCCTGAATGTTTGCTTGCATGCGTACTAAGTGTGTTAGGATTAAAGTTTTTAGTTTAGGAAGACTATCTACATGTGAAATTATTGAGTACAAATCATTATAACTTGCACACAGTACTCTAAAGGGTTCATGCAGTTCAAATAAGGTTCTACAATGGCGTAAAACTAAGGGTATATAGGATCTAGTATTTATACTCGGTACGTGGAAATTAAGCTGACCTAACAAGTCAGTACTTTCCACGTCGCCGTGAATAAGGTTATAAAGAAAAGTAATGCATAGCATAATTCTACGATTGGCTAAGGAGGGCAAGTTGATTAGGAGGAGTCTAATATAATAGGAGGGTAATCTCTGTTCAGCATCCCAGATTAAACCGCGTAAAGCGAAAAGTTCTTTTGAACCGATTCAATGCGTTTACTGTGGACCCCATAATGTGGGCTCCAAAAGCATGATCCAAATTTTAAGATAGGACGAACAAATGAAATATATAAAGTTTTAGTTACGTATGGGTCATTGAATTCTTTCGACCACCGTTTAATAACTCCCAGCATACTCCTGGCTTTATTTACCATACACGACATATGATCGGTAAAGTCAAGTTTGGGATCCAGGCGGATGCCCAAGTCATCAACTGAGTTAATTCTTTCCAAAGAGCAGCAGTTTAGTAAGATTACGCGGCAGCAAGTTTGGATGTTATCAAGATCTGTTTGTAAATCAGACTGGCAAGCGATATTCTTGTATTGCACAAAAAGCTTACCATCATTCGCGTATATAAGTACTCTAGAGTTAGTTAGAACTTCGGACAAATCGTTAATAAATAATGTAAACAATAAGGGACCCAAGTGGCTCCCTTGTGGGACACCTGAGGTGATCCTGAGAACATTAGATAAGTTATTTTTAAAGACGACTTTTTGCGTCCTGCCAGTCAGATAACTAGAGATCCACCAAAGAAAATCAATAGGAAATCCCATTAAATCGAGTTTCCTGAGAAGAAGAGAATGATTAACAGAATCAAATGCTTTGCTGAAGTCAGTATAAATTACATCTGTTTGAAGGTTATTATGGAAGCCCCTATAATGAAGGAAGTGAGCTCCAAAAGGTTCGTAGTTGTTGATCTTCGCTTAATAAATCCATGCTGACATGGAGAAATTACTGATCTACAAAGGTGCTGCAAATGTGGAGTAATAATATTTTCAAAAAGCTTAGGGATGGCCGATAACTTAGAGATTCCTCTATAGTTGTTGGCCACCGATTTGTTACCTTTTTTTGTGGAGAGGAATAACAAATGATTCCTTCCAAATAAGGGTAAAGTGCGAGGTTTCTAAGGATAAGGTAAACAATTTCAGAAGGGGAGATCACAGGGCATCGGCACAATACCTAAGCACGCAGCCCGGTATTCCGTCGGGTCCCGGCAAATAAACTGGCTTAACACGATGAAGATCTAAAAGAAGAGAGCTTTCGTTTAAACTTGGACTGAAAATTAGGTTCGATTTGGGCACGTTGTAAAAATATGTCTGATTTAATTCAGTGGTAATAGAGTAAGTTGTTTGAAAAAGTGATCAAAAAGATCGGTAATTACCTGATCATCATTTACACTTGCATTTTCAAAAGACAGCGAGGAAGGATGCGTTAATGGCTTACGTTTGGTGTTAACAAAATTATAAAACTGTTTAGGATCCTGTGAAAATTGGACCCTATGAGTCAAAAAGTTTTTTTTAACACTGCGCGTTCAGCACGGTGAAGTTTGACCGAGCCGATATATATTAAGAGAGGTCAATGCGAGAACCAGTTTTTGTAAATTTAGCGTACAGCCGTGACTTTACATTCTTTATGCGACTCAATTCTATTGTAAACCAATGGGGTTTATTCGAAATTGAGGGATATAACGGAACACATTTAGAGAAAAATGGCATTGTAAAAAATATCCACGGCAATTGCCATGTCAGTGCAGATGTATACATCGGTCAAAATCGTAAATAAAATTATTTAGCCGGTCGAAGTCCGACTTGCGAAAGCAGTATTCTTTTGGCTGGACGATCGAATATATTATGTATATCTGCACCAATGTCGAGTTTCATATCGAAAGTAGGATGATAGGGATCTTAGGGTTGCGTCAGTGGCGCAACCCTCGCTTAACTAACTCTTGCCGGATCAGAGACTAAACAAAGATCAAGCAAGCGCCCTAAGGAATTTCGTACATGGTTGACAGTGAAATGTCGAACAAGCCAGCAATAAAATCATGTTATGTTGAAGATTGAAGTGTGTTAGAGGAGTTATTTAGGGACTAAATAGCCCCAGGGATATTAAAATTACCCAGGACTACTAAATGGTCCCTATCAGAAAGTCTGTTGGAAACCAAGCGAATGGCGGAATGATGGTTCCAAAAAATAGGAGGTTCCGGCAATGGAGGAATGTAGGAATATGTAATAAAAATATAGCTACTATTGAATAACAGCTTTACACAAAGAAATTCAACATCGCTGTATTCCTCGAAAGTTACTAATTCTGACGTAAGAGTGGAGTTAACCGTTATGAGGACCTCACCCCCGCGCCTAACAGGCCGATCTAGCCCATAAATCGTGAACGCAGCTAGAAAAACTTCGGAGCTTAGAATCTCCGGCTTTAACCAGGTTTCTGTGAACACAATAACATGGGAGGCGAATGCAAAACTATCAGAATACAATTTCGGCAGCTTACTACGTAAGCCTCATGCATTCTGGTAGGAGATTAACAGAGAGGTGTTTAGTTTTTTTGGACAGGGTTGGAGGACGTAGAGAGTGCAGTGGTCGGATCAGGCTTAGGAAGACTTATTCCAATAGGCCGTTTCTTTTTCTTAGCATCATATTCTTTGACAACCACATACTCCGGCCAGAATTTGGTAGAGCATATCGTCCCAAAGAATTCGTTTGGCACATTTATTTTCTTATCTTATTTTTATTTTTTATCTGAGGTCGAGGGCTGTGCCGAGGGAGGCTGTTGCTGAGAGCCCGCCGCGGGTTGCAGAGATCCGTCAACATGCTGCACTCCAGTTGCAGTTTTTTGCGCCTTGGAGACTCATTTAATAGCGCAAGGCTATTAAATTGATTGTCAAGCGCTAAGAACATGTTATGAGTTTTGTGAAAACTCGATAACACCTCCTTAAAACCGCCCTTGGTCTGCCGCATGAAAGACAACATTTCCCTTTCAACGTCGCGACAGGCTTCGGAACAGTAACGGAAGCCGATATTTTTTCTCACATCATCAACAGTCCGGCCGGCGACCCAATGCATTTTGCATGCAAAATGTTGTTGCACAAACAGCAGCCGATGCACAGTGGATCCGATGATCAATCTAGCGGAATTGAATTAATAACTTGAGTAAATGAAGATGTATTTTTATGAAACTTTGTGCTTACAGTTTCTAACCCTTGTTACGCATCTTCTCGAAATTTCATCGTGCTACGACAGGTATTTCTCATAGTTTTACGTTTTCTTACATATGTTATTTATAGAATTTCATCTGAATCAGAATCATCGGAATCAATATTTACTTTGGAAAATTTAGAAGCAATTCAGAAAAGACGTTATTAAAATTATTAGTTTTTCGACTTTGCTAACGTATTAGATAATGATGTAATTGGTGGATCATAAGAAAATTGTGCCAAATACAAAATCATTTAGCATTAAAAACTTTTTTGATAGGACAATTTCGCCTAGCTACATGGAAGAAAATAAGCGCTTTCAGACTGACATTTCACCTAAGAAATGCAATAGACTAGTCCATTAAAGTTAGTAAACTGTAGTAAACATTTACAAAAAACACATTTATTTGCTACACATGGAAAGACAGGCCACGATCATACAATTTATATTTAGTACATACCTTACTTTAGGAGAAAAACAAGATATTATTATTTATCAACAAAGATATATATCTTTTTTTAATTCTGGAAAATGGACTACAAACAGGCCGAAATTTTTCAATGAACACTTGCTGAAAATAGGTTAGGTTTCAAAGCTCACAACTGCTCAGAGATGCACTAAATAACTATTTCAAAAGCTTTGTTTAGCTATCAAAGGTATTACCAATTAAATAAAATCAAAATTGATTCAATTTTCAAAAGTTGAAAATCTACTTTTCTTCCGCTAGATTGGTCATCGGATCCACTGTGCGATGGTGAGATCGCTAGAAGATATTACCTTTTTACTGATTTTGGCAAAGCACCCGATATCAGAAGGGCTTACGACTGTACTTGTTACGTTAATAAGAGGGAACGACAGATAAAATAAAAGTGTAGCTGCACAGACAGAGTTGGAGAGCGTGAGAGCGTGGGAGTAAGCAAGCTTAGAAACGTTTAGCTGTCGCGATGGCACAACAACGGCTAAACGGGAGAGGCACAAAAGGAATGCTAGAAAAACAATCACTGCAGCACAATTAAATTGGGAAAATAAAGGAGATTAAATGCACAAATAAATATAGTTGCATGCACACGCGAAGTGAACGGGAACTATAAAGAACGCAATGTAGAAGTTTTGAACAAGCCCCGATGGTTTTTAGCAAAGTTATTACACAAAAACGAGAGCGCAAGAAAAACACGACACGACTGACTTTGAACAAGAAAGACGTTCTGCGTTTCTTACAGCAATAATATAATTGGCGTATCTTCTATATAATGGATAAGTTTTTGTGCACTGATGTGATTAAGTCAGCTTTAACTTTTGAAGACATTATATTTTATTTCTTATTTTATGAAATGAGCATTTAATATTGAGGACATCATTTTTTTTAATTAAAAAAAATATACAGTAGAATCCGGCTATAACGACTCCGCTTATAGCGTCCGTCCGGTTATTACGACGAAAACTCGATGGCTTGGTTGGTCCCCATACAAACTTATATGAAAGGGCCTCCGCTTAAAACGTCTTCGCTTTTAACGACAAGCCGCTTATACCGACGAAATTTTTCACAATTCAACCGGATATTGCGACCTGACGAAAAAAAAAAATACATCGAAATTATTTCAACAAATTTGAGCATCAAACGACACTGTAAGAAATGTGTGTATTTCTCACTGATCGGCGCCCGTTTTAGCTGTCGCCTTAGCAACGCTGCTGCGAGAGAGAGAGAGAGAGTCGAAGTGCAATGCGTGTGCGTGTGCAGACTATTCCATGAGATGTCCAAAATGTCTTGTAAACGAAAGTGCTTCTCCGTTGAAGAAAAAATGCAAATTATTCGGTGCTTGGAAGCCGGTGAGTGCAATGTTACTCTGGCAAAAAAATTCTGCGTGTGCCACACAACAATTGCTACTACTTTATTAGGCCTATGAATATGCATTATGTCTGTATACGACTTATTATGAAGTTAATGTAACTGAATTAATTTGTTTTATTTTAAAAACCTATTACAATCATATCAACCAAAAATAAAAAAAAAAAATTCTTTTTGCTCCTTTCGGTTAGTGCGTCTTCTGGGTATAACGACGTAAAATCGTCGGTCCATTGAAAGTCGCTATAACTGGGCTCTACTGTAATATAAATTTTGTTCTTTTATTTTTAAGAAATTAATAATTTTACACAAACAAAATTAATGTTTGCCTTTTTATATATTTTTTTTTTAATATAGAATAAAATGTATGGTATTTATCGCAACCTATATCGATGTTTTTTTTTAACATCGAGGTTTTGAAACATCGAAGTTGAAAACTATCGATGTACTCACTATCGATAATTCTGCAGCTCTACTGTCAATTCAACAAATCCAGAAAATTTAAAAAACTACATTTCTTGCGATCCCTAACCAAAACATCCGTCCACAAACCCGGCCATTTTATTTGTTCAGCAAATATATATTAGTTTGTTTGGTAATGACATACCGGTTTCTTTATTGATTTTTGACGACAATTTTAACATAGTTAGCATTGTCCGATTTAAGTGCTATATGTACCGTTGTCTTTGATGATTTTCTGCCAGTTTGATGGTAACTTGTATGTGCCTCTCCTAAAGAAGTCCTTGTCTTTACTGGCAAAAATCTCGGCGATTAGATTTTCACAATCCTCCTTTGAACTCAATTTTTGTCAATCGAAAAAATTTTGCATGGCCAAAAACAGATGGTAATCGCTTGGGGCAATGTCCGGACTATAAGGTGGGTGCATTAACACTTCCCAACCAAGCTTCCGTAGCTTGTGATGTGTCACCAAAGATGTATGGGTCCTGGCGTTGTTATGATTGGACACAACGCCCTTACGATTCACCATGGCTGGCCGCTTCTGTTCAAGTGCAATCTTCAATCGCTCCAGTTGTTCACAGTAGAGGTCAGAATTGATGTTTGGCCATAGGGCAACACTTCATAATGGATAATACCATACACTCAGCAACACCTTCTGAGCAGTCAGTCCTGGCTTTGCCACCGTTTGAGACGACTCACTGTGCTTCGACCAGGATCATTTAAGCTTTACGTTGTCATATGTGATCCATTTTTCATCACCAGTGACTTACCGATACAGAAATGAGTCGAGTTTATAACGGTGAAACAAAGATTCGCAGATTGAAACATGGTCGAAAAGGTTTTTTTGGGATAACTCATGAGGCACCCATACATCAAGCTTTTTTGTTAAATTTTTCGACTTTAAATGCCTATGGACGGTTTCCGTGCTTAGTTGCAGCTCCTCTGCGATGGTTCTAATAGTCACATGACGATCTCGATCCACTATTTTCATGATTTTATCCGCATCAACGGTCACTGGTCGTCCGGAAGGCTTGGCTGTTTAGGTATCAAAATTGCCACTTCGCAATCGTCTAAACCACTGTTCGGCGGTTTTAATCGAAAGTTTGTTATCTCCTATGACATCAATAATCTGTCTGCGAGATTTCGCAGCAGCTTTTCCCTGTGCGAATGAAATTTAAAAATTGCGTTTGTGAACTCAATTTCAATCGATTGTGATTTTTATATATATATATGTATATTATATATTTATATAATTATATATTATATATGTCGTTTTAAAGGTGATGCCTTTCGATACACGATATACAGCATTGCCAGATACGATTATATTTGACTTCACAAGCGAAGCGCGAAATTTGAATGTAAAACCCGGTATGTCATTACCAAACCTAATATTATAATTTTTATTCCTTATAGCATCTTTAAAAAGGTAAAAAAACCTTTTTTATGCGACTTCAAGTCATTGCAAAACTCATTAGATTTGCAGTTTTAAAACTATTTGTCGGTACTGAAAGGGTACACCCGTGCATTACCATTCATTAAAATTTTATCAACACTTTAACAGCATGTCATCAACAACATTTTGGGTAAATTTTTTTTTTGTTTATTTATTTTTTACTTTAAACATATTTGCTGCAAATTAATTCTAGACTAATACTAATAGATAAAAACAAACATTAAACCGATCCTTTTGGATCCTAAGTCTTTCGTTGCTGCATTGCCGCGTCCAAGTTTTTGACACATTTTAGCCCGCGGTCCTTCACGGAACTTACATATGTTAGAATCAAATTAAAAACACATACCAGTCTTAACTGAAAAGAAACTCCGCAAATCTAAAGAGTTTTCATTCAACCCGTCATATGAAGTCATATCCACGCTGGATATCAATTCAGCAAGGGAATTTATGAATGAAGTAAAAATAACTTTACTTACCTTATTATAATTTTTTACACAACTTTAACTATATAATAAACAAAACACTTTCCTAAATAAAACAAAAAAAATCGAGGCAAAACACGAAAATTTTTTTCCTGGACTTGCGGGACTGTCGCTGCTCCGAAAATGACCACAAGTATACAGTCCGAACTTCGAGAAGTAGCCGAACGCTGGTCGATCTTTTGTTTCGAACTTCAGTAAACAAGGCCCATTCCAGCGAGGAATCTGACCAGAAGTAGTTTAGGGAACAAGTCGCAGTCGGCAGAGCGTAGATTCTGTCGACGTCGCAATCGGAACGTAGATGAATTGTTGATGACAGAGGCCTATTGATGACATGTGGTACTGCAGGGTATGTACCATACACATGCCTATACTTACATATAGGACAGTTAAACCTAATCTTTTATATTTTGAGGTCAGGTTTTGCTATACAGAAATATTTAAGGAACGACCTATTTGCACATCTAAACTTTTAGTTTTATTTTATTTCCTTAAAATTTCATTTATTGCGAAGAATAGTTGCATAGAAGGTTTGTAAATACGCATACATTTTTTCAACTTGAATTTGGATATATTCAATTTTAATTTTTTTTTTACCAAAATTTCTAAAGTTACTTAGACAAGTTAAATAAACAATTTATGTAGCTTTGGCATTGTTGAAGGGCTTCAATTGGCTGGTATTAGGTTTACCAGGTTCGGCCAAAATAAAGAGATATGTATATTTCTAATGCTTTTAGAATTGTAATACATATGTATGTACCGTTATCCTTTTCGGCTTGCTTCTGCATAGATGAAGCAACGTGATAAACAAATTTCAGGGCAATAGGTCAACAACACAAACCGGAATAACAACTAAAAGAAATTGGGATGTGTAAAGAATTGTCGTGTAAATAGTGTATTTGTACATACATACAGTCGTTGACAACTAATTAGAAAGACGTTCTGCTCGGTGCATTTTCATCGATAAAAAGAAAAATAAAAGATGTTTTAACCTCGAATTATGCCTAATGCATTCTAGAAATATCATTCTTTAATAAATAATAAAGATTTACAAAATACCTTGTTAAATTTTTCTAAAAAAAAAAAATTAAGAAACAAGAAAGGAAAGCTAACTTCGGGCGGAGCCGAAGTTTATATACCCTTGCAGAATATTCTGTAAATTATATTTTCCAAATTTAATCATATGCAATCTAATTTAAATGACTTAACGAGAAGGCTGAAATGGCCGGGTAATTTCCGATCGTTCAGTTATGTGGCAGCTATAAGATATAGTCGGCCGATCGTTATGAAATTTGGTAGGTCGGATCAACTGAACAATAATAATAATAATAATATGTACGAAGTTTTTCTTTTCTATCTTCAAAAACACAAAAGATGGGCAATTTTCGATTTTTCAGTTATATTATTATATCTATAGCTATATCTTATAGTCGGCCGATCCTGATAAAATTTGGTTTGTCGTAGTATTTTGCCAAAAATAGCATTCTTACTAAATTTGAACTCTATAACTTTAAAATCGTCGAAGTTATAGCATTTCCGATCAATCAGTTATATGGCAGCTATAGGATATAGTCGGCCGATCCTTATGAAATTTGGTGTGTCGTATTATGTTGCAAACAATAGCATTCGTACAAAATCTGAATTCTCTTACTCTAAAAACACCGAAGTTATACCATTTCCGATCAATCCGTTATATGGCAGCTATAGGATATAGTCGGCCGATCCCGGCCGTTCCGACTTATATACTGCGTGCAAAGGAAAGAAGGGTGTGTGCAAAGTTTCAAGTCGATAGCTTTAAAACTGAGAGACTAGTTTGCGTAGAAACAGACAGACGGACAGACGGACAGACAGACGGACAGACGGACATGCTTATATCAACTCAGGAGGTGATCCTGACCAAGAATATATATACTTTATAGGGTCGGAGATGTCTCCTTCACTGCGTTGCACACTTTTGACCAAAATTATAATACCCTCTGCAAGGGTATAAAAATCGAAAATATCACCGTGCCAACTAATTAGAAAGATTTCAGAGTTATATGGAAATTTTGTATTTTTCCAATTATTTTTTAACCAAATTAGTATTGTTATATTTATTAGGCTATTTATGATTGGTATTAGCTAAGATTTTTTGCCAAGAAGCTCCCAAATCTGGCTAGGACCACGTCAAGTATGTCTTCCCTGTATAAGTCCTTTATGAAACTTCAAATGCCAAAAATTTCATGTTTTTGTGTAATAAACTCTTCCAAATTGCACATATCTTTCTAATTAGTTGTCAACGACTGTATGTACATTTTCATAACATTTTAGCGTCTGTAAATTCAACGATTAGAAAATTTGGTTCTAGATTATTTTTTTTTGCAAAACCCGTATTTCTTATCCATAGTTAGGTACATATGTACATATATATGTGTGTATATTGACAACTTAAATTATTTATATACACAGAACACAGAGATTAACGGTACTTACACGACCATGCCATAAGCTCCTTCTCCAATGTAGGTAAGCTTTGTATATCTTGGGCCCACTTCGAAAATTTGTCCTCTAATAACTTCTGCGTTAGGTTGAGGGGCTTCAATTGAAATTGCACCTTCAACTCCTGATCCAATTGCATTTGATGTCGCCATTTCGGATTTAATTTTTTGATAGATGACAACTTAAATATCTTCACAAAATATTTTGATTAAGAAGCGGTTAGTTAAGTGTTCGTGAAATGTTTGGAATAGAATTCAGTTTAATGTGTATATGCACATATTTTTATACATAGTTTTCGGGACAACACCCTTTGTACGAATTAAGCTCTTCTTGCGACATACAAAGATATTCAAAAGAATACTTAAATTAAATATATTACATTTACTGTATAAAGAAAACCTTCATATCTAAAAATTATTATTTTAATTAAATATTTATTTACTTTATGTACACCTACTTAAGTGTGACCGCGGCAGGAAATCATGACATACTAGAGGTGTAAAAACCATCGATATTACTATCGATAGTATCGATAGTGGCTGTGCAGCCAGATACCTCGATTGTTTTTTCCCACCATTGATATATCGAGCTGTAGAACAATCATATACAATTGGCAGCAGATTAGACTTCTGCATGAATGTATCCTAAACGGCAAATGAATCACTCTTTCTAAAAGTGGGTTCATAATGCAGCACTGTACATTTCATTCTTGCTTACAAAAACTTAATAGTACTTATATAAATAATTACAAATTCGTTAAAATTAAGTAATTATAATGGTTGCGTACACCAGAACAACATGATCACTGATCACTGATGAATTTCTATCGATAGTGCGTGTCATCCCTAATTTTTTGCCAGATTTTAGTAAACATGATCACCAAAAAGGGATCGTAAAAATAGTCCGCTACCTTTTCGCGATACTGATGGATTATATCGATGGTTGATGTATCGAAATGAAAAATAGAGAAATAAGAACGTAACTAAAGGAAAAATAAATTATTATTAATGAAACCAGTCAGTCATTATAATTACTTAATTTTAACGAATTGATAATTATTTATATAATTATTATTATGTTTTTGTAAGCAAGAATGAAGTGTACAGTGCTGCATTAAAATGAAATAAATTTGACACAGCACGCCTTTTCAATGAAATAAGGCACCACATTCAGCAATAAATTATTTTATGAGGTCTCTGGTCAAAAACTATTACTTGGACAATTTTATTAATGTTTTAAAATATCTCTAGTTGATTTTTAGTTACGGTTACCTGTTGTTTATATAAATTATCTTATAAGCAAATTCAAATCAATGTTGGCGGGAAGCAGGAAGATAACGATAGGTTCCAAGCCGATGTTTTTTGAGACGGCGTAATGATCATACGCGTTCACCAGAACAACATGATCACCGATCCCTGAGGGATCAGTGATCAGTGATCATGTTGTTCTGGTGAACGCAACCAATGACTGACCACTGCTTTCATTAATAATAATTTATTTTTCCTTTAGTTACGTTCTTATTTATCTATTTTTCTTTTCGATAATTCAACCATCGATATAATTCATCAGTATCGCGAAAAGGTAGCGGACTATTTTTACGATCCCTTTTTGGTAATCATGATTAATAAAATCTTGCAAAAAAATTAGGGATGACATGCACTATCGATAGAAATCCATCAGTGATCAGTGATCATGTTGTTCTGGTGAACGCAACCATTATAATTACTTTATTTTAACGAATTGATAATTATTTATATAATTATTGTTAAGTTTTTGTAAGCAAGAATGAAGTGTACAGTACTGCATTAGGATGAAATAAATATGACAGCACGCCTTTTCAATGAATTAAGGCGCCACATTCAGCAATAAATTATTTTATGAGGTCTCTGGTCAAAAACTATTACTTTGACAATTTAATAAATATTTTAAAATGTCTCCAGTTGCTTTTTAATTATGGTTACTGTTGTTTATTTGATTTATCTTATAAGCAAATTCAAATCAATGTTGGCGGGAAGCAGGAAGATAACGATAGGTTCCAAGCCGATGTTTTTTGA